>CAJNIZ010005642.1:7735-19070 GCA_905231905.1 Symbiodinium pilosum | reverse complement strand
CCAATTACACCCTAAACACTTAAACCCTAAATCCTAAACCCTAAACCCTAAATCCTAAACCCTAAACCCTAAATCCTAAACCCTAAATCCTAAACCCTAAATCCTAAACCTTAAATGCTAAACCCTAAATCCTAAACCCCAAACCCAGTTGCCTGGAACTGAGGCCTTGTTCTGGCCTGACCTTTGGCCTGCTCCTAGGAGGGAATCTGATGCAAAACACATTGTGCCATTCCCATCCTCCAAGTGAGCTATAGTCTAAATTCCTTAAAGGGGGTTATATAAGGGGATTTTATAGGGGATTACTATAGGGGTTATTAAGGGGGATACTAGGAGTTGAGACTATAGCTCAAGTGACCTTCTACTGTACAGTATATACCCCATATAACACTTATAATATTGGGAGAATGGAAAATAAGACCTATATAATATAGTAGTTTCCATTTTCTTTTCCATTATCCCCATATACCCCAATATAACCCCAATATAACCCCAACATACCCCCAACATACCCCCAATATAACCCCAATATAACCCCAATATAACCCAATATACCCCCAATATACCCCCAATATAACCCCAATATAACCCCAATATAACACTATATAACCCCTATATAACCCACTATAGTAGCTTCCAATTTTCTTTTCCATTATCCCAATATTAACCCCAATATAACCCCAAGAAAGTCCCTATATTCCTCCAGTTTCCATTTCATTTTCCATTTTCTTTTCCATTTGATTCTCCATTATAGGGAGTGATATACTATATAACCCTAATATAAATTAGTAGTCTAATAGTACTGAGTCGCAATTTTTTCTGCAGGACAGGCCTATGGTCAGCCTACTCGCCTACGAGATCGCAGGATGGGTTTAGGGTTTAGGGGTTTAGGGTTTAGGGTTTAAGGGTTTAGGGTTTAGGGTTCAGGGTTTAACGGTGTAGGGTTTAGGGTTAAGGATCAACGCACCTCAAAACATTGCACGGTGGTCCTTCAAGAAGTCTTGCATCTCACACTTGAGTAGTATTTTATTTGGGGGTATTATGGTACCCAATATAGAGTAAGATTATATCCTCCTATTGGGATATAGTATTTTATATAAGGGATATAATCTTACTAGGTTCAACCACCGAAAAAAAGAAAAAAAAAGAAAGAAAGAAAAAAACACACTACTGACTGGTAAAAGCACACATGGGTGCCTGCCTTCATGCCTTTTTGAAAGGAGAGTGGGCAGCTTCTGGTGCGAAAGACGCCCGAGGCCGATGTGGAAGCACTCCGCCTAAGTGAGGTGTAGATTCACATCTCTCGGTGGCTTCCATCGTGGTCAGCCACTCAACCTTTCAAGTTCTCAGAAACCAGCCCGAAAGCTAAAGCACTCGGGGCAAGTAACCTGTACCAGGATGGGTCACTTCTCTCAAGATGACATGTTTGTTCAGAGACTGAGCTGTGTTGCATCTTCTTTCCCGTGCTGTCGGGGGAGGGGACTCCAGTGGAGCTCATAGACCTTTTGAACTTGAGAGTAGTATTGTCATGGGAATCCCTGACAGACACAGCGGGCTTTGCTACTGGCAACGCTGCTGGCTGTCCGGCCAGACGTCTTTGTGGAGGTCTGGAACAAGCACCTTCTGCAAGCTTTGCATCTCCGAACTCCTGATGAAGGCAATCTATGCGGAGCAGGGGCAGCTGATGTGCGGGTATGGTGACAAGGAGCCCCATGTTGCGCAGCATGCTTGAATTGCTTCCATCTTTCAATGTCAGGAAGATTGAAGGGACATGGCTTTTGTTGTGTTGGATTCTGGCATCCTGGATGTGCAGTTCTGAAAGTAGGATACACATTGCTGACTAAAGTCAAGATTCCTGGAGGATGTCTACCAACTGGCCTTCCGGATGCTGGGTGTAGATTTCCGCATGATGGTGAGGAACCCGGTCTGCTGATCTGCTGGCAGGGCTTGCCAAAGGGCGTGTAGACAGACAGCCTGTTGTGTTTGAAGAAAAGACTGCTGAGGGCTCGGCTGTTCCCAGTGTACTCGTCACAACTACCGGTGACTACGCAGGACTTGTTCAGCTGCGGCCTGAGCTGGGTCAGTAGTACGTTGTTACGTGTTCTCGCACGGTGATGATGTTGAGACAGGGACTGTCTCAGCACATTTTCAAGGCAGATGCCCCTTGTGCCAAAGGTATGGCGCATCCGAATGAGCGATCAGCTGTCATGCTACTTGATGGCACGTTGCGCAAGGCTGGACAGTAGCGGCCAGTCTTTTTTTGCCCACGTGTGGGACACCCAGTACTGCATTTGGGGGTTTCCCAAAATTAGGGGTACCTTTTGCTCAGGATTTTGCATTTGGGAGTCTACATTGAGGTCGCCCTATATAGGTAAACTACAATTAGATCAGACGGTGGTAATTGCAAGGACTAGCTCTTCTGTGCCATTCATACTGCTTTATTTGATTTTTCTTGTGATTGTAAGTATTATCATCATTATATAAGTACTATGACTGTTCTAGTAGTTGTATTATTGATATTGGGATGCTTTTAATATGGTTCTACTATTGATATTCTTGCTGTTATTCTCAGCATTCTCATTTTGTCTACTGCTTCTTAGGAGGACCCCCCACCCTGTAGTAGTGGTATAATAATAAGAGGACCCTAATACAATCCCTATTATCCCTTATAGTCACTATTACTGGGTGGGGGGGTCCACCTAAACTGCTTCATTCAGAAGCTGCCCAGGTCCCAGGCCAAAGACCGTCTCTGGCAGCTCCTTGAGGCAGGATGAACATTTGCTTCTCCTTAATGGGTACCCCCCACCCAGTAATAGTGTTTAGGGTTTAGGGTTTAGGATAATAGGGATTATTAGGGTCCTCTTACATTTTATTATACCACTATTACAGGGTGGGGGGTCCTCCTAAGGCTTACTCTTAATGGGGACCCCTGTACATTATGTGGGGGTAGTATGCGGACTACCTGGTTACATAGGGGGTATATTCACCTATATCACCCTAGTTTCCAGTTCATTCTCGATTTGCTTTCCGATTTGACTCCAAATTGCAGTCATTTCCATGTTCATTCCTATTTGAATGCACCTGCTTGGGCAGCTGTCCAGTTTAGCAAGATTTCAAAAGTTCCTCGGCTAAGAGGTTTGCAAGACGGCCAAGAAGGCCAATTCTGATCACGCACGCTTTCCAGGATTTGCCCTGGAACGGAACCCTCCAATTGCCAGACCTCCAGGAACTGCTGCGACACTCATGCTGGCACAGCTTGCTGAACTGCGACGCAAGCCTAATTAGATCTGGATAACTTGCCTTCAGGCCACATGAAGCGCAAGTTCAGTCAGAATGCTTGCCCTAAAGTCTTATAATGCCTGCAGCTTGCTTGCCAATGCCGCGGATCGGTTCTTGGGGCTTCAAGCCTCAAAGCTCCTACAGTAGCCTCAGAAGGAGTTGTGGGCAAGTGGCCCAAGAGTGGGCGGCCCCAACGCTGATGCTTCTCAACCGAGGCTTTCTGAATCGCCCCTGCCCGAACTTACACGTGATGTTAAAGCAACACCCGGCAAAGCTTGGTAAGCTATAAAGCATTTGTTGATTCATGAGTCCCCATGCTACCCCCTTACCTGTATGGGCTATTAGAACCTAGAATTCCGTATAAGGACCCTAATAGATAAGGATGGATTAAGGGGCCTTAAAGGTCTAATAGCCCATCCTCCATTGCCGCTGCCCATGATTTCATGCGCGCGCCATATGGCACACAACTTGTGCGCTTCAGGACACCCAAGAAGCCAGTCTGAACTTGACCTGCTGTCTTCTGGAACCTAGCTCTGCACACCTCATTCCCGAAGCTGAGCCCGTTGTTCTTGCCGCAAATTCACAGGCCGATGCTCTGCAGCGCTGCGATTTCCACGAGGATCAGGCCAAAGGAGAGTCGACCGCGCATGCCTGCCAAGCTCTGCCCTGCACAGGGCATAAGTCAGTATGATCTGAATCATATGCGAAGCCAGACAGCGCATTTCACATCATTTCACCAAGGTTTGATTTCTATCCCAAAAGACGCTGGCCTGCAATCCTCCGTCAACCAGCCTCCAGCGTGGTTGTGCAGGCCGCCAACCTCTCCTGCAAATCCACCGGGGGAGCTGGTTCGTACCGCGCTTAGTGCCAGGTCGCTGCATTGACGGTCTGATTGGGAATGTTTCTTGGGCCTTGAAGGGATTGTGACCTGATGCATTCAGCCTGGCTGTCTTTCAGCGTCCTGGCAGTCTGTTGACACCGCCTTAGGCAGTCCATTCCTTTCGATGCCCTGCGGCCGGGGCCCTGAGACCCAGGGTCTTAAGATCAAGTACCCATCCGCTACAAGAGTGCCAGGGTCGCGGCGCCCCTCCTGACAGTCTGACTTTCCATAAGCTGATGCATGTTGATATTGTGGCTGTGCGTGTAGCCCTTGTTGCTGGCTTGCTGTGCTGTCAGGTGGGGTTTATTGCAGGCTTTGGTGCTTTCAGGTCATGTGGCTCCTTGGCCCAGCAACGCTGCCTGCAGCCCTTTGCTCAAAGCTGAATCGCAAAGCTCGATGCTGGGCACGGATAATGTTGGCGCTGCGCCTGCGCGCATCGCAGGAGCTTTTGAAGGGCTCAAAGACGTCCTTGTAGCCTGCTCACAGAAGCAGGATGAGCAGCGCAGTCAAATTGCTGAGCTGCAGAAGGCCAGGGAGGCACAGGATCAGAAGTTGGCGGCATTGCGCCAGCAGGTCCAGGAGCTCAAGGCTCGATTGAGCAGCGGAAAGGCCCAAAAGCTGGCAAGAGGAACGAGAGCAACAGCACAGGCAGTGTCGGACAGTAGGCAGCTGCGAGGAGCAGCGCCAGGTACCAGCAGTACCAGCACATCCAAGGTCCCACTGCCAGCAGTGCAAGAGGAGATCGACCCGATTGATGAGACCAAGAAGGTCTACTGGAACGGGAAGATCAAGTTCAGCCGGGAGCTGCTGTTGAAGTCTCTCGATGAGCCACCGGACACCATAGATGCGCGGATGGAGCCGTGCCTGCAAGAGCTCGCGGAGGAGCTTGGGCGCCCAAGAACCAAGCCAGCACCGGCGCCGACCCACTACAGCAATCAGGGTGCCAGGGGCCAGAATCCACAAAGCAGCAGTGGGCGCTGGGTTTCACAGTCCGGGGGTTGGAGTGCGAATTGGAAGTCCCATTCCAACTCCCAGGGTGCCTGGAGGGCAGCCCATTGGAAGCCTGACCGGCAGGGCGCCTGGAATTGATGATAGCAGATAGCGCGATACTACCATGTTGAAGAGCAAAGGCCCCTACCGTGTGCATAGTTTGAAACAGTCGCACGTGATTTCAAGGACGGCAAAGGACCTGCAAGCATGAGATTGTGAGTTTGGGGTTGCGGGATGTTGTGCGTACCTGGCGGGAATTGGCTGGGTGCTTTAAAGATCATTACTTGGCAGACTTGTTAGATGAAATGAGAACAGCTTTGCCATGTCTAGACTTCTGAGAACTTCTATTGGATGGATGCATGCAAGGTGCGAGCGCCTGACATTCCCTGCCCAGAGCCGCTTGCGAAGAGCTGCAGCGCAAAAAGATGCCTAGAGCCTGTGCCCTTACAGCCTCTGATGTCGGAACATGTTGGGAACATGATCGCAAGCTCGCCGCTGTGAAGTCCAGTTGCCCAGCAAGTGGTATTTTCTTGGCATGACTCAGTGACTGATTCCTGGTTCCTGCAGGTGTGTTCTCCCACATGTGGTTCAAGATGCTGTCTGCGTGCCCTACAGCCCATAACTTTCCCATGACTAAGCCAGCCACTTGCACAGCTTTGGAGTCTGTTTTTTCTGGTCAGCCACCCTGGTTGCTCCTGGCGAACGTCAGCAAAAATGCCTTCTCCACGAGATTCCACAAGACTATGTGGCAAAGGCTCCGTGACCTGCCTTGCCAAGCCGACTAGTTAACCAGCAACTAAGAGCCAGCAACTGATAGCGGGTAGCTTGACTCCATTGCTTTGGCTGGCTTGCGCCAAATTCGGGGGGCCAGACCTCATGGCAGCTTGGATGCAAACACGTTTTGACCCTCATGCAGCAGCAATAACAGTAGGGAGCATGTGGATCATCATGGTCTAAGCTTGATGCCCGAGTTCAAGATCTGAAGCAGAGTCTTGCCAGAGCTTTTTGAACTAGAGGGCGCAGCGTGTGATCTCTAAGAGCATTACATGCTCACCGTGTCTCTTGCGCACCTTGCTGGCATATCTGGAGGCTGACGCAACAATGGAGGGCGAGGACTTCAAACGCGCAGAGGGGCTTGCAACATTTTGGAGTGCTGGCATATGCAGCTTCTATGTTAGAATGACAGCCTAGAGATGCGGAGCAGGACCATATCTCCATGCGGTCGCGGGGGCGAGGTCGGGACCTCTCAATAAACCGTCTTTTATCAGAGTGCCAGGCAGCCATGTGTGCGTCAGTTGTCACGTTCCGTTCTGCACCTGCATCCGACAATCTCTTGTAGGCTGTTAGAGGTCTGATGTCTATGCGCACGCTGGCGTGACGGCCATTTCAAAGCAGCTTGCAACAGTTCGCCATCAAGCCAAAATTATCCCAGATTCCAGGTCGTGGCCGTGGAAAACGACGCAAAGAAAAAGGCGCATCCAATTTCATTGCCTTAGGCGAGGTTGAATCGCCTTAGGTTTTCTCAGTGTACTTGCTGGTCTTCGGAGGGACAGCTCGCGACCTCAGCCAAACGTGGTACTCATAGCAGGACGCGTACTAAGCGTCATTGTAAAGGGAGTGGTAGTCCCCACGTGGCTGTCAGGAACACCATGTACGTGGGAAGGTTATTGACCACCTGAAGTAAGGTCAGGCTTATCACCCGGCAAGCGACCACGCGAACATGAAGTCCCCTGATGAAAAGGGACAGTTGTCTTCATACAGCTGATTTAATGCTTCCATGCTACTTGAGGCGCAAGTGAATCCCACAAGCTCTCAACCTTACACATCTTTTTAGATCCCTAAGTTGGGATCCTTTAGTGCTTCAACCTTAAAACCCCAACCCAAAGCCCTAAACCTTAATCCTGAGACCCCAACCCCTAAATCCTAATCCTTAAACCCTGAACCCTCCAACACAGACCTTTTGGCGCTGGAGGAAAGGTCCCATAAAACACACACCCTATGAGTTGTTCTCAAAATTATGGGCCCCTTTCTGGTATAGATTATATCACGGCACCAAATATTTAGGGGTATCGAAATGGGACCCTAATTTTGGGAATTACCCCTATCATAAGCCTATGTTGAGTTTGGGAGCCCTATACCCTACCTAGACCCTCCAATGTAGTACCCTTTTGGTAGTCCTAATGAGAGTCCTAACCAAAAAACCAGACCAAACCCAAAAAGGAACTACATTGGAGGGTCAAGGTAAACCCTAAACCCCTAAACCCTCAACCCCTAAACCCTAAACGCCTAAACCCCTAAACCCTAAACCCTAAACCCTAAAACCCTCAACCCTAAACCCTCATGCTGCGGAGGTGTCGCCGGCTCGACAGCCAAAGCAGCGCCTCCCGCGCCGCCCCCCGCAGTGGAGGCTCTTTTAGGGAGAAGGGTTTAGGGATTAGGGATTTCGGGTTTAGGGTTTAGGGATTTAGGGATTTAGGGTTTAGGGATTAGGGATTTAGGGTGTGGGGCTTAGAGGTTTAGGTGTTAGGGAATTAGGGTTCAGGGTCTAGGTGTTTTGGGGTTGGGGTGTAGGGTCAGAGTTTAGGGCTAAGGGTATGGAGTTGAGCGTTTAGGGAGGAGGGTATAGGTTGAGATTGCAGGGCTGCCGGGGAATAACCCGTGCACAAGGGGCACCGCGATATTCTCCTTCCAATCCCTTGCGATCCCTTGTGAGGATATGAGGGTTTCTCAAAAAAAAGGGGGCGCTTTGAGGAAGTTGCGGATACGCGGATACTTGGGGATTACAAGGGGATATTGTGTGTGTGTGTATCAGATCTTTAAAGTCCACGCCACCAATTGGTCAATCGGTGATTGACGACATCCAGTGTGTGGAGGGGGTCCCCAGGGGTCGTTTATGGAAACTCGTACATGCGGATACACATTGGTGTCCTTTCGGGGAGGCATCGATCAGAATTCTACCTTGAATCAGCCACCTAATTGTGGTGTCCCTTGAATGGTCCGTTGAAGATTCTCTCTAAATGGCTGGTCTATTTCTTGGTTTTCTTTAACCCTAAACCCTAAATCCAAAACCCTAAACTGCTGGGGCGGAGCCTCCAACATGGCTGCAAGGGCGGTATTCATAGCAGCATACAGCTGAGCTTCAAACAATGCCATAGCGGCCAGATAGGCGAATTCAAGGTCACTTTTTGCCCCAAGCGACACACAAAGGTAACGTCAGAAACTGCGTCCTGTTGCAAAGCTGGGCTTTAGCCTCCACCAGATTGCAACTGCTGAGCCGCTTTGTGATTTACATGCCCAAGGGTCATGCCTTAGCCGCTCTCCCTGGATCAAACCCTTCGGACGTCAGAAAGTCAGGTTGAAAACGTTGCTCTTTGGGGCCAATACATGCAAAGGACCAGGCCTCAAGTCTCAAGCTCCACTTAAAGACAACTCTATACAGGCCCACCCCTTGCTCTGATACACACTCAGCGCATCAATGCCAAACTCTAAACCCTAAACGGGAAGAACTCAGCATCAGGAAGGGCAGCAGATGTCCTTTGGGAGCAGAAAAATTCCTGATGTGGGCAAAACGAAATGTGAAGGCACAAGGTCCTTCGCACTTGGAATCTATATAGTTCTTAGATAATCCCTATGTGTATACATATACATACATATAGAAATAACCCCTACATCATCCTTATCTAATCCTTATATAATCCCATATAATCTTTATATAATCCCTATACCGTCCTGATCTAATTCCTATATAATCCCATGCAATCCCTATATCGTCCTTATCTAACCCTTATATAATCCCATATAATCTCTATATAATCCCTATATAGGAGGTGGATGGCAGCCGGAAATCCATTTTGAATCAACCAATCTGGCCCAAAGCTTTCTGACGAACTGCTGGATTAGTCATGCTTCTGATTCCAATGCTGCTTTTCTTACTGACTCTTAGTAGGGAATATGGGGATATAGTATATACAGGGCTTATATAGGGATTGTATTCCCTCACTCCCTGCTAAGCACCAGTAAGTTTTCAAGATGAATCAGTACGTCCTCATTTTCGTTAAAGCTTGAAAGGCACAGCACAACTTGTCCTCCAACATCCAGGCGGCCTGAAGTTTCGACCTCTGGTTTAGGGTTTAGGGGTTTAGGGGTTTAGGGTTCAGGGGTTTAGGGTTTAGGGTTTGTCTCCAAGTGGTTCTTACGAACCCAGGTCCTTGCAATGCCATCAGCCAAGCAGCCTGATGAACACGCAAACATTCGTATACGTTTGTTTATATATATACACATACCTCTACATATATGTACATATATATATATGTATATATATATATATAGAGATGTTTATGTATTTCTGGCCATGTGTGTATACCGTATACCTGACAATCTAGGTATCTTAGGATTGTAAAGGCTAGGCATCAAGGGCGAACAGCAGACTCGGGATCGGTCAGGGCCTGCGCTTCATGCAGACAGCTCGGGAAAACGAGGAAAGAAAGAAGCCCGGAACCCCAGCGCGGACCAGGTCGGCAAAAACCCAATTCATAACCAGGCAATCCACTGTAGTAGTATTCGGTCCTATAGCCCTGTACAGTTGCTATCGTAAGCAGCACTCGTGTTTCGTAATATACCAAAGTAGACAGACGAGCTTCTGGAAGGCTCGATTTTGGCTGTAACTAACAGGATGCCGACGGCTGCCTATGGATATCGATAGTAGCAGCACGTAGCAGCACGTAGCAGCTGTAGCGTTGAATGCTATAGTACTTGTCTTGGCAGCAGCAATTGCAGTGGCAACGTAAACTACTGCTGCTAAATTTCCCTCCTACTACGACGACTACTGACTACTGAGAATGGTCATTGCATCGCTACTTGTAAGCCAGTGCTGCCCATGCCACGGTGATAAGAACAACAGAAAGTTTGCTTGCACGGCTTAGGCAAGAGAAAGAGCAGCTCCGACATATTGAGGCCGACATCTGCTCCTGCTACAATTAGCTTGCCCTTTCGTGTTACAGTGTTATGACTCATGACTACAACTGCTATGCATATCTGCAATTATTTGCATACTACGAGGACCTCCAAGTAGGTCTTCATTTGGGAAGCTCCTGTTTGTTGGACATACGTGGCCTGCCAAAGCCACTAGCGGCATCAATCCGCCGTATTGGATGACGTATCAATCCGATGTAGGTTCTGCTGCAATGCAGACACTAGTTGACACGCCTGTCGCAGCTTGGACATAGCATGAAGCTGCAAGCACGAAGGCTTGGCCAACTCTTCAATATTATTGTTCGTATCATTCTTACTATTACGGTTACTCTTGCTATTCCTATTACTATTCCTATTCCCTAAACCCTAAACTCTAAACCCTAAACCCCAAAATCCCTATTACTATTACTTGAGGAGATGCAATGGGTCGTGGAGGGCTTTGAGGCAGAGGTCTCGGCCGAGTCGTCCCAGGCCTCGCTTGCTTTGCGTCAGGATCCTGTCCTTGTGCTTTGGGCTCCAGGGTTTAGGGTTACACGGGCTTAGGGTTTAGGGTTACATGGGCTTAGGGTTTAGGGTTTAGGCTTCATGCAGTGTTCGTGCAGGGTTCAGGGTTACATGGGCTTGAATAATATCCCCTATCCCATGCTGAGATTTAGTCCCAAGTGGCAGAAGGCGATAAGAAGAAAGACGCCGTTGAACCCCAGGAAAAGATAAGAAGAAAGACAAATAGTGCCCAACTCGGTATGATGCGAATGTATGGGGCGTTTATACAGCCCCACATGGCAAGACTGCACACAATTTGCTAAAGTATATTTCAAAAGAATTGAGGCGGCGTAGTCAGGTCGCTCTGGCCTTCTTGAGGTGAGGGTCTTCACCATGCCTCTTGTTAGGCAGCTGTAGTATGCTGTCGTGCTGGCATGGACTGCCGCCCATGGCTTGCCCAGCGCACAGGGCTGGTGCACTGCGCTGCGCGCCAGCCCGGAGTTCCGGACCGGATGCGTCGGCAGGGCCAATACTGCCACAAGAGCGTCCATGCACAATCGACACCCTTACATTCCCCTTCTCATCGGAGCATCCACGGCCGCGCGCAGCCTTGAGCCGTCCCAAGCCATAAGGAATGTGTCAGATAGTTCTGACGCCCCTTCAGCTCGCCTCCAGCACTGCAGGCGCAGCTTTGAGAGCCTGTAGTCCCGCTTAAGTAGATTGAATATGGCTTTG
>CAJNIZ010005641.1:0-19075 GCA_905231905.1 Symbiodinium pilosum | reverse complement strand
ACAACGCCTCTTCATTTTTGTGCGCTGGAGGTTCTGGGAGGCTGAAGAGGTCTGGAGGAGGCCTAGCAACCTTCTGGTGCTGGTGAGTGAAGGGCTTGGAAAGGCCTGACAAGCTTCCAAAAGCCGAAGGCCCTTTCAGGCTGGGAGTTTTGGAGGCTGTGGGAGGCCCTTGAAGCCCTTTACGGGAGGTTTCTGTGACCCTGGCCCTTGAGGTCCCGAAGAATGGGGTGGGCCTGCAAGCAGAGGAGGCCTGGACCCCCCAGACCCCCTCAGGATCCATTCTGGAACCACCCAGCGGTTAGGGTAATGACTTTGTAAGGGACCAGTAATGGTCCCAGAACTCCTCCAGGTACCTGGCCTCTCGTGGGTGCTGCAGTACCCCTGGCTGCAGGAAGGCAGGCGAGCGTCCCGGATCGATCTGCGCCATCGATGTCGAGGGGCAGAAGCGCCGCCCACCATCGAAGGTGGGCGGCCTATGCCATGAGTTTAGGGATGAGGGTTTAGGGATTAAGGTTTAGGATGCCTGGCTCTTTGTAAGGCTTTTTGGGTTCTGGCAATTAGGGTTGGGTGTAGGGATTTCGGGTTGAAGTACAAGGCTTTAGGATTTAGTGCTAAAGGTTCACGTGTGTATACATTTGAGGGCATATGCAGAAACGTCGTATATACAAACTTTCGGGAGGAGGTGTAGGTATGCAAGGGGCCCGGGGGTAGGTGGCCTCATGCGAGTGAGAGGAGGAGCCTCAGCCATTGCCTATCATCTCGCCATATTATCACGGGTAGGTATGAACAGAATTTTGCTTTTTTCTTACCTTTAAGCATTCCCTACATAATGCGTATAAAGCCGAGCGCAAAACATACCCTGGATACTCCGTGTTGAAGCAAACAGAAGCTTCCCAAGCCTTGTTCAGATTGTTTCATTCTCCCAACTGTTGACCCAAACGGACGGATCCGCACTCCTCTTCCTCCCTAAACCTTAAACCCCGAAATATAATACCGCGAAACTCTAAACCTAACCACTAGACTGACAACTCTAAATCTTAACATGAAACCCCCAAAAAAATCCCTACCTCGCTCGGACAAGTATATCTTGGGCCGCCCAGAAAACATCGCAGCAGTCCTCAAGCAGGATTTGCTTATCCGCTACAGGGAGTATTATTACGTAAAGGGGGATATAGATTTACATCGGGTTATTTAGGCTTATATGTGGGGTATATAAGGACTTGAAGATCCTTCATAATGAAGGGGCTACTGGCAAAGAATGTGAAAAATGACATGGACACGGGGAGTATGTAGTGGCTTGTCATAAGGATCTACGTGTTGATTCGCCCAAGCTTAGTTGGCAATCAGAGCATGGGTTATACGCGCACCTTTTGCGGAAGTTTTCTACCATTCCCAGCGCTCCAAAAGTTGCTCAAAGCTCCATGGTTGAATCTTGTCATATGTTGGCAATTCCCTTGGTCCGAGATCCTAAACGGAAGATTCCCAAGTCTTAATCACCTTGGTGATGAGTTTGGTGAGAAGAGTATGGCTTTCAGGGGTGAAGAAGCGTGCTTCTACGTGTTCCTGTTTGGGGGGTCATCATCCAGGGTTCAAGGAGTGTAGAAGCCTGAATAACTACCAACATTGTCCCATTGTCAGCTTTCCGTGCCTATAGAGAGGACACCCCACAACCCCATTCCCGCGATTCAGGCTCCGACCTCAACTGGGATATCCTGACCCTGTCATTGTAGCTACCCCAACCCTTTAAGAGTCACAGCTATGAGAATTATGATAGACATAGGGTCCTTGTTCTAGCCTCTCATTATTCAAGGCGAAAACGAAGGTCTTGGCTTTGCTGCCCAACACAATCTAGGTACCCCAGTAGTACCCTTTTTCCCTTTTTATTTTGGGGTCTCCCTACTAAAGCTGAACACTAGGAAAAAGGGTACCCTTATGATTGTGGGGTTGCTGGGGAACCTAGCAGTTGATGGACAACAGCTTTGATTGCCTTGGGTTGACTTCGTTACCTCCTTTCTCAGTGCGGTGTCTGTACTTTGTGGTCCGTGGGTACTGAAACACCAACCTTGATTCCATCTATGACCTATTTGCATGTACAGTTATAGTTATAGGCAGGTTATAAGTACCAAAGCATTTCCATATATGGACATGCAAGCTTCTGCAGTGTGCAAAATGTCGGTTGTTTGGTAGGCGTTCGGGGCCTAACTTTCCGCACCGCTCGTATACCCGAAACGCCAAAGATATGAATGCTAAAGCCTTACAGCTCTTGAAGCAAGGCTCTTGGGAGTTTGCTTGCATGACCTTTTCGCCAAGCATGTGAAAGCATGTCAGGAGCACGTTACAGTCAGAACTCAAGTGTGTTGACCCGTGTAGACATCTAGGCAAAAGTCGAAGCCCTGGCTGTTTGCTCATGTGCTGACTTGGTCGCTGACTGTCGAAGGTCCAGGAGAGGGCGAGCGCGTCCCCACCCAGTGCTGGAGTAAGGCTTGAGGGGGTTCAGGATTTGTTGTTCAGAGTTTAGGGGGTTAAGGTATGTAGTGTAGGCCATTGAATTCGAGGATTTGTGCGGGTTTATTGGTTTCCAATCTCCACTGACAGGGACTCAACTAAAGCTGAAGATGAAATGTGAAAGCCCGAATAATTGACTTCCAATATCCCAGTTGAATCCCTACGTAGCCATAGTGCTATCCAGTTTAAGCCCTAAGTAAACCCTAAACCCACTCATTTGAAACCCTACAATACCTGGAAAAGCTTCGAGGCGAAGAAGGTTGATAAGGAAGCACGGTGGCGTAGCAAGCGATAAGCTTGACAAGCACGCTCCACAGGAACTCCATGAGATATAGTCTACACTCCTTAAAGAGAGTTATGTACGGTTCAGGGTTTAGGGTCTGAACTCCTTGAAGTGGGTCATATAGGGGATTATATGGGGGATTATTAGGAAGCAGGATACTAGGGGTGTAAACTCTAGCTCACATGATTTTCCTTTCCAGAGGAGTTCTCCTCCCTCTGCGGCAAACTTCAAGCCTACCTAAACCCTACCCCAGTCAATCAGCCCCAAACCTTGCTAATGATTGATACCACCCAACATACTACCCTTACTCTAGGGATCCAGACAGCCCAAAGTAGGTGTAATGCATAGACTTTAGGGCCCAAAGAAGGCTTCATTGGTAGACTTGGATCCGTAGAATTATGTCATGAAGGAGTTTGTTTTTGGTGGGGGCGGGGACTTACTCAAGCTGAGTTGAGCTAGGGTTTAGAGTCTAGGGTTTGGGGTTTAGGGTTCAGGGTAAACCATAAGCCTTCACGTCCAGGTAAAGACGAATTCTATGAGTCTGTTACGCCGTGGTGATGTGTATTTTCGAGGTTAGTAGTAAGTTTAGGCACCACGCCAGCAATGGCAGTGCTTGGCATGCATGGTATCATCTTACAATAACTCTAACTTTTCCAATTAGGCGACACGGGGATACAAAAGCACGGTTTCGCATCGACTCCCAGAGGGAGTGGAGAGTAAGGGAGCACTACTGGATGAAAGTTTCCAGGCCGGAAAAATCCAGGGTTATGTAGGAGCTACTTATCTTGGGATAATTGAAAATAAGATGGAAACTGCTACCCTAAACCCTAAACCCTAAACCCTGGGGTTTAGGAGATTCAGCCCCTCCCCAAGCCTCGGAGCCTCCCCAGAGCCTCCCTAGAGCTTCCCCGGAAAGGCGTAACGTTCTGAGCTTTACAAGGCCAAGCGGCAAACGGAAACTCGCGCAAGATCAGCGCAAGGCGGCGGATGTGAACCCTGAACACCCAGGGAGCCCAATATCCCTTGAACAAGGAGTATACCTTAAATCATATTAAGGATCCTGGTCTAATTCAGGGTATATTCCATAGTTAAGGTGTATTGGGCTCTTTGGGCAGTTTTCATAAACAAGGAGAACCGATGAAATTGTCGTTGAAGCTTCTTTCCGCACCCGCTATCCATAAGCGGGCAACTATACCCTTAACCCCTCAATACCAGGGCCACTAACATCTCCCCTTGTCTTATCAGGCCGGCAAAATAACAAGCCTTTAACCCCTCAAAGCCGGGGCCACAAACATCCCGATATTTGGGGCTTACATGGGTTTTCTCAATACTATCCCTATATATTCCCTAATAAGGACCCCCATAATCCCTCTTTAATCCCCATATATCCCCTGGGGTCCCTAGGGTACCCCGTTTTTGAGAAACCCTTACATCATCCCTTTGAAGATCGGCCTTACACCACCATGGAAATGTGTTTCACTCAGAGAACACTTGCAGCTTCATGGGATTTAGGAAGTGCTTCCCCGTATAGGTGTTTTTCATTTTCTTAGGGTATTATTTCGGGGGGCTAGTTAGGAAGTGCTTCCCCGTATAGTTTTTTTTTGTATTCTTAGGGTAGCATTCAAGGGGCTAGTTCGAATTGGAATTGTAAAGCTCGGTCATCAGCATTTTCTAGGTCCCATGAATCTCCAAGCAGCGCACCAAAGGTGGCGAGTCTCTAGGAGGGTAGAGCCCACCATGCTAGCCCATCCATAGCCAAGTAAATTCCTGGAGCAGAGCTTGGGTACTGCCCCCCCCCCCCATCTGTAACAGTTGGATAGAAATGGCTATTTACAGCCCTTAAGTTGCAGGGTGGAGGCAGTACTCAAAGCAGGGCCTTTTTTGCAGTATCCTAACATCTAGATAGATTCAAAACTCCCACGAGATCTCGATGCCTCTAGGGTTTAGCGGTTAGGGGCTTAGGGTTTAGTGGTTTAGTGGTTTAGGGGTATAGGGTTTAGGGTTTAGGTTCAGGGGTTTAGGGTTTAGGTCTAGAAAACCTGCCTGTACCCTAAACTCCAAAGTGTGTGGCTATCCGCCTTGGAGCTACCCACCTTTAGTGGGCTTCAGTCAGTAAGCTCCTCGCTGGCGCAAAGAATGCTGCCTCCGGGTGCTTCGTGTTGAGAGAGGAAACGTGGGGATGTCTCAAAATTGGACGCGGGGCTTAGGGACAAAGGGAATATATGAGGGTTACAAAGAGGCCAGCGCAACACCCCTAAACCTTGAACCCCAAACCCTAAACCCTAACTGTGTGAGGGTCTTGTTACTTTGATTCTCCTAGGGTCCTCATGCTGGGGTTAGGTTACCGCATGTGGTTTAGGGTTCAGAGTTCAGGGTGTATTGGATTTTGGCTTCAGGGCTCAGTTCTTGATACGTGTAAACGGTGAACCCTGGACCCTAAACCCTAAACCCCGGGCCTTAAACCCTCAACCACCCTAAACCCTATACCCTATAAACCCAAGACCCTAAATCCTAAACCTTAAACCTTGGTGTATGCAGATGGTATGTAAGACAGGATTCTGTGGGATGCCTGCGCTTGGCTACTGTGCAGGCATGTGGCTTAGGGTTAAGGGTGTGGGGTTTGTAGTAGGCTTCTTCACGTGGGGCTATAAAACTCAGACCTTCAACCTTAGACACTGACCCATCAACCCTTAGCCTCTGAAACGGGACCCTAAACCGCAAACCCCAGACCCTAAACCCTCAACCCCCCAGACCCCTTCCTCGCCAGCTGACAAAGTCCAACTCAAAACTTGAAGCCCTAAAGTCGGCTTTCCTCCATCAACAGTCGCAGTGAAAGCCACGCCTGCGATCGCAGGGATGTGGCTCCATGAAGAACCTGGGAGCTTCCAATATTGGAGTTAGGGTTAAGGGCTTCGGGATTAGGATTAGGTTAGGGCTTCAGGCTCAGAAAGTTGAGTTATATGGGTCAGGGTTTACGGCCTGATGTTAGGTGTCTGGGATTAGGGTTTGGGGTTTAGGGTTCGGGGCTCGCATCTTCGTGTCCACCGTCTGGGTTTACTTCATGTACGGATCAAAAGTTGCCTCCCCATGTGTACCCCCTAAACTGTAAAGCATATACCCTCAACGATATCCTGGGAATCGAGGCCAGATGCTAGCAGTCCCCTCATCTTATGGCAACCACATAATACTGAAACTCGGCCAACAAAAGGTCCAGCGCAGGCACAAACCGTGCCATTAGCAGCGGAGTGGGCTCTGGGTTTAGGGGTTGAGGTTTTAGGTTTCAGATGTGATAAGAAATGCGGAGGCTCCCAGCATTTTTATTGGTTGAAGTCCCTCCGAATCAGGGTTGTCGCACGACGATCTCTGTCAATTTTGTTTGCGCGGCTTTGTCTCACAGGGTTCCTCGGAGGGCCCCTCACCCAATTTCTTAAGGCGCTACTTGCAGGACCTTTGGTACTATCGTTCTTCTGAATTTTCCATGTTAGGGCCCTTCAAAATGTCCCTGTGAATGTCTCTAAGAGACAGGCACGTCTCGCCTTATAGGCAGGAAAGCGCACCATGACTCCTGCCAGAAGTGCGTTTTTAGACGTCAGATTCGGTTATTGCCCAGATGCTCGATGATCCCTCACCGAGGAGTAGCTCGAGACAACAGTGGTGTGTTAGGGTTGTGGTATGCTGAGAATGAATATTTCTTGCCGGGCTAGTGCTTGATGATTGGGTACCTGGATCTACTTGGCTGTTTCCTCTGACTTATGTCGGGACACTCCTTCCCTGAGGGATTTTGGAGCCTCTGCGTGAACTTTGTGTAAATTCTGCCGAGAGAAAAGCGTGCTTTGTGATTGGACCCCCAATCCTCTATCAGGCCTGACGCGCATAGCTGAGACCAAACCTCCGAGTGGTAAATCTCGAAAGCGGCACCCCACATGCAGGACCCGAACCCTTAGCATCCTCGTGTTTCTAGCATTTTCCTTGACTGAGTGGCCTCCAACACCAGCCTACAGGCTATGACCTGGTCCAGGCAAAGATCACCACCCGGGGCATTGTAGGATTCAACACATGCATATAGTTGTCCATCCAGGTGGTCTAGGATGCTAGACCCTGAACCCACCCGAACCCCGGGCCCCAAATCCTGGACCAGATGTCCTGATAGAGGAGATCATTGAGAGTACCTAGGATATCTCCTTATCATGCTGCAGTTTTGCGGGTTAGGTATTGCTTGTCGTTTGTGGGGGGGCTCATGACATTGGTGTTGATGAGACTTACGCCGATAACCCTCCACTCTAAACCCTACACCCTACACCTTTCAACGTGGAAGGCTAGGGCTATGAAGTTGCGGTTGAACCTTCCACAAAGAGCTTGCTGTTTCATATAAGTCTAGGGCTAGGGGTTTAGGCTGTGGACGGCTGTCTGGGTATTTGGGTTGTTGGTTTTGGATTGAGCGCTGATGGGGCCCTGAAGCCGTGGAGCCTGGTCTGAACATCAAAAATGCCCAGCATGCAAGGGCAAGTGCAAGACAAAATTGGTTTCAGGTCGCAGATTTCTATAATCTCTATGGTTTCGAGGCATATTTGGGTACTTGGGTTTTGGGACCATGGTTGCTGGAGCGCAAGCACTCCATCTTGCGTTGGCTCAAGGCAATTGAGCCAAATCTTGCTTCAAGGTAGCCAGAGCACGTTTGCACTGAAGCCCCTAAATCCTTAAGCCCTTAACCCCAAAGCCGTTCAATCCCGAAGCCCTAAACCCTATATGTAGGCCCGAATTCCTCAACCCCGACATCTAGACCCTGAAGAATGCTTAAGGGAGCAGGCCAAAAACCTTTAAGCGGCCCACAGCCACAGGACCCAATTCCTTCTAATTAAAACCTAAACCCTGAACATGGCTGTATAGAGGTTATATTATACACCCTGACCACTAAACCCTCGAACCTCGAACCGCTGCGGTATACAGCGCGCAAGTCGTACAGTGATGGTCTTAGAAGCTTTTGTAACATAGCAAGATCAACCAGGACCCTAATCCTTTGACACTAAACCCTGAACACAAAAATGATCCCACCCCAAACACAGAATTGCAGTATCCACCTAACCAACAGCCCAGTGCTGGGCCGCATTGAAGATAGATGCTCAAGATTCAGAAGGATGCTGCTGAGCCGCACCAACGCCTAATATAGGGGCCTACAAGATGACCGATATTATGGTTCCATAATCCTTATAATTGTGGTCTATGCTACCTCACATGGACCTCAACATGATATCGGTAATTATTTAGGCCCCTGTAGTACACCCTAAACTCTGCGCTAAACCCTAAACATCCTTGGGTGTGTACGGTTGAGGGTTGGGTGCTGTTGATCTAAGAGCTTCTCAAAAGAGATTTTCCGTCCAGAATCCCCGAAGGGGACCCTTTTAAGCCTTTCATATTCCGTGTATATCCACAGGGTTGTTAGGGGCTTCCGATGTTGAGGAATCTTCATTTCTGCGTATAGATCTGAGGATATAGAGTTTCGTGGCTTAGGGTTTGGATTTGTTTTTTGGACTCAGGGTTTGGGGCTTGGTTGCACATCTGACGTTCGGGGCTAAAGTTTCTGTTCAAGTCCGTCACAGGGGCACACCATGCCCCCCTACACAGCACAGCCCTAAGGATCCAAGAACCCCCCCCCAAAAATAGGGTTTTAGGGCCCAAAAACCAGTAATATCATCGTCTATAGTGTTATCCCCTAAGGGTCCAAAGACACAAACAATAGGGTAATGCATACATATATATATATAGATATAAACATATCTGTATCTATATCTGTATCTATATCTATATCTATATCTATATTTATCTATATATATATATATGTGCATCCCTCGAAAGTTGTTGTGTGGAGGGTTGAGAGGCTTCACACCGTCTTACTCTGTGTCGTGATGTGTAAGGCCGCATTGCCCTTCCCACGCATGTGCATGAGTCTTGGGGTTCAGGGCCTACCTCGACCCACCAATGTCATTCCTTAAGTGGACCCCCCCACCCAGTAATAGTGACTATAAGGGAATTTTAAGGTTTATATTAGGGTCCTCTTATATTCCTACTATACCACTATTACAGGGTGGGGGGGTCCTCCTAAGTCATTCCTTCTTGGGGTTTAGGGCTTTTTGGGTTGAACTCCTGAGCCCAACATGCAGAACCTATGCCCCCACAAAGTCTCACAATGTGTCACACGCTTACTCACTGTCGAAAGGGTGCCTCTGTGTAGCCGGGACAAAAGGTGTATATTAAAGAAGATGGAAATCGCTACATTTTTTGGAAGTTTATAGAGGGGCTACTATGAGGATCCATTCCTTCATTCCATGCTAATGGTAAGAAAGGCTCCCGAAGGCCTGAGTCAAGAAAAATGGAAGCCCAGAAATCTTCAAGCTGACATCGGGGCCAGGAGTAGCCTCCCTAAGCCCTGCCAGTAGTACCCTTTTTCCCTTTTTGTTTAGGGTCTTCTTATATTGAAGCTGAACAATAGGAAAAAGGGTACCCTTATTATTAAAGGGTCACTGGCACTGGTGAACCTAGTCTCTATAGGGCTCCTTTTGAAAGCCTGTTGCTGATTTAGGGCTTGGGGTTTAGGGTTTAACTATAGTTCTGTAATAGACTTTGCATTCAAACCCTGAGCACTAAGCCCTAAACGTCCTCAAACCCTACCCCAGGGCTCCAAACAGCCTAAAGCAGGCAGCACGCACAGACTCCTGAGCCCAAAACCGTCATGATTTATTGACGGTTGGGCCCGAAGTAGAAACTATTCTATGTTTTCGCACCAGGTAGGTGTTTTTAACTAGCGTTGGGGCTCATAGGTCTTACTTCTAGACTTCGAGCCCTAAACCCTAAACACTAAACCTCAAACAACCCCAGGAGTATCTTCCCGAAAGCAAGAGCATCGAAGACCTCGAGTCGGAGCTCTTTCTGGACACTCGCGGCCCGCGCAAATGCTGGGCTTGTGGGCGCAGCCTAGGTGCGGGCTGTCCTGTAGAATTGGGTATAAGGGTTTAGGGTTTGGGGGTTCAGGGTTTAGGGTTCAGGGTTTAGGGTTTAGGGCTCAGGATTTAGGGTTTAAGGCTAAAACGATTAAGGATTCAGGGTTTGGGGAACCATGCAGAAGCTAAATTCATTTCCAGTATTATGGTCCTAGATTCATTGCATAAATGTGCCTTCGGGTACCGGACATCAAGATGGTTTTGGGTTAGTTAGGTCCCCGTACTTGTGTAGAAGCAAAAATTACCTATATTGAGTTTCATAACCCTCAGCCCTAAACCCTAAGCCCTAAGCCACTACCTAGTAAGCACAGTGCTGGGCTGGGTCTGAGGTAAGGCTTTAGGATTTAGGGGTTAAGGTTCAGAGCTTAAGGTTTAGGGAAGGGTTTAGGGTTTAGGGTAACGGATTCAGATATTGTCGCAACAAGGCTGTATAAGGCGTTTTTGTGCAACCAGCCTGATGGACATGCAATTAGAGGTAGGGATTTTCCGTGTTTGGTGCTTTCTCCTTGTCTTCAATGTCTTTTTAAGATCTTTGTTTTATACAGGATGTTGAATGACAGTACAATGAAAGCTAGATCAAGAACCCCTTATACTGGTCGTTTAATCACGTAAACTCACACGCTTCGGAAAATGGTCGGTTGTATGTTAGAAATGAAAGAGGTCCCTATAGGATTACTCACAATAACCTTCCTAATCATACATGCCCCGGGCATTTTTCATTGGGGGGATGTCATTTATAATGAAGGGGAAGCGGTCAAGAAGGATCCCAATCTTTGGGCTTCCAAAGCCCCTGCTTCAGGAATATACCCCGAATCACAGTCAGAATCCCAGTCTACTCTAGAGTATGACCCTTTTTTCATGGGGTTCTGGAACTCCTGGTTGAATATGTTGTGGATACATCGGGTGATCCTAACTTTGCTTTCAGGGTTCCCTAAACCCTAAACCCTAAACCGCCAAGTATCTGCTTTGCCCAGCTGTGAGGTGACGACGTCTCCGACCAGGATGGAAGGCGACTTGAACAGTTTTAGGGGTTTTAGGGTTTAGGGTAGTGTCCGTCTCCATAGAATCCCCGCTAATGGTCTCTATACACACATCCTAAAACCGGTAGTCCTAAATAAGAAGCCCTTAAGCTCCAAGTCTGCCAGAAGCCGTAAATCCGAGACCCCGAATCCCAAAGCCAAAGCCGTAAAGAGTGGCATAAACGCAGTATTTTCCATTTCCCACAACCCTAAAACCTAAACCCACAACCCTAAAACCTAAACCCTGCCCCTGTAGCCACCAGGAAGTACTATCAACTCCTTGCCTGTTTAGATTTCTGGCTGTGTGCTGTTAGAAAAGGGAGCCCATGAACATTCCTACAGTAATATAATATATGGTAGTTTCCCGAAATAAGGGAACCCCAATACAGACCCAAAAATATTATAATCCTTGTTATAGGGACCCCTAAAAAGGTACCCCCCAATTTTGGGAAACCACCATATAGGGCTCATCAGAGATTATGGGGAGGTCCCCCTTCAAGGATTATATGAGCTATAGTCTAAACTCCTTAAAGGGGGATATATAAGGGGATTATATAGGGGACTACTATAGGGCTTATTAAGGGGGATACTAGGAGTTTAGACTGTAGCTCATATAGGGATTTAGGGTTTAGGGTTTAAGGTAATATCTACTAGGTGGGTGGCGTGGCTATCAATGTGCCTGCAGTTAAGGTGTAAATTCTGCGGCGCTTGCAATGATCGCGAAAGACGCGTTACAAAGCCAGCTCCGTTGCTCGTGCGCATAGCCTCTGTCATAACCTACATCATATCAGTTCCACATATTCGCAGAATTTGGAGCGGTTTTATGGTCCTTTTCGTGTCGGCGATCATCAATGGCATCACTTGCCTCGGCGTGATCTACATCTACCCGGATTTCCTGCGTGATGCCTCTGAGCCAGCTCCTTACATGGGGGGCATGTTTCGGGGTCGGTATAGGGGAACAAGAATTTGAAACTAAATTGAAGAACTGCCCATATTATCAGGTTTGAAGTGCATTCCTCTCACATGCGCCTTTAGCCTTTTTTCCAGGATTTCAGATTTCAGCCCTTCAGGGTATGTATTGGGCATGCGGTATACAAGGACCGCAGGGTGCAGGGCGCGTACTCGGGCCATGAATCAATCTTAGACACATTGTACTTGTCATACCAACCCTGGCACTTGGGAGGATCTAGAAAGTAGAGCCCCCAGAGTTTGGGGTTTAGTAGTACTTTATACTGTATACCACTACTGGACCATCTCTGGGAACCTTTAAGCAGGATGTACTTTCGGGATCCTTCCAAGTGTCTGAAGTAGGGGGAATCGAGGTATCAGAGCCGTTTAAGACACAAGGCCCAGAAACTGATGTAGGTTCAGGAATGACATGAGCTATAGTGTTTTTTTCAAGGGGATACTATGTTTGTAGACTTTGGCTTATATGCCCCTGGGCATGTAGAAGGACATCCATCCACTCGATACCTTCATGGGGTTTCTCAGTTGACCCTTGGTCTTTAAGAGTTCTCAGACGACGAGCCATTACTCTCAAAATCAGGACGTTGTTATCACGTATGATCGCCTTACTGCTTGTTAGTAGGGACTGTGGGAATATATTTCCCTAATTATATACTCCATATATATTTCCTGCTAACAACTAGTGAGTTGTCGTGGCGTCTCCGCGAAAGGATTTATAATATGGTAGTTTCCATTGTTTTTCCCATTATCCCTATATAACCCCCAAACATACCCTGTTATCCCTATATAACCCCTATATAGCCCCTTTCTAACCCCAATAAACCCGATTACAGGACCAGAAATATCCTTCATGGCCCTTGTAAGACCTCGAACATCTGGCTGTCATCTACCGGTAACCCGAATTCCCTACAGTTGTTCATGCCCAGAAGGTTCAAGTAGCCAATAATTAGGTACTTGGGTTTTGGGTTATAGTGGTTCTGGTACAGGTTTTGGGCAAGTATGTATTTATTAGGTACTTGGACCCTTGGGAATGGCTTTTACCTGTGAAGAAAGGGGTAGTTGCTACGCAGCTGTAGGTGGTTGGGGGTTACAGGTGAGATTTAACTTTCTAACGTCCACCGTGCAGCCCTAGCATGAGAAGGGTAGTGCTCGGGTTTGGGGCCCTTGAACCAACAAATGTAAAACTGGCACCCGCTGTTTTCAGACCCTGGGCAACCCCAACACAGGAGCGGACAGGAGAGTAGTTCATTCTGAAAGCCGAAATCTCAAGCTCCGAAGGCTACAGGCCCTAAACCTTAACCCTTACCGAGCCTTACGTGGTTTCCATAAATGGGGGGACCCCAAGAAGCCACTCAAAAGGTACTCTTCATGATGGGGGCTCCCCAGCATCCTCCCCAAGATTGGAAGCCCTAGGCCGTGCCTGGACCCCAGAAGTATGTAAGACCTTGGCCTTTTGGGCTGCTTTTTGGTGATTTGAGCTATTAGTTTACCTACTTTTGGGGTCCAGGTAGACCCTACATGTACCTACGTACGGTTGACGCTAAACATCCCCGTACCCCCCAAGGTATAAGGTACTTGTACCTGGGGTCATGCAGGGTTATCATCAGCCTAACCCCCATATAGCTTTGGATTGCTCCACCCTGTAATAGTGATCATAAGGGATCGTGGTAACTATCTTGGGGTCCTCCTATATTCCTATTATACCACTATTACAGGGGGAGGCAGTCCACCTAATGTATATTTGCTGTAGCCCGTTTGGGGCCCCAAATATTCCCAAGAGTCCCTTGAAAGGGGCCCAGCCCTGCTCTCACTTTCAGGCTCTCTTTTTGCGGTCACTGGCTTTGCTGCATCTGGCTGTGGGCGAACACGCTCTTGAATTATGGTCAGGTTCAAGCAGTCAGGAAACATTCAGCTTAGGGTTCAGGGTTTGGGGATCACAGCTTCTACGCTCTGAGCCTCACAACTAATATGGCTGAGATTCTACCCTAAACCCTAAACTCTAAACCCCCAAGCCCTAAACCCGAGCTTAGAGTGTAGGATTTCAGGTTTAGGTTTAGGCTTTGAGGTCTATGGCGTAGGGCTCCAGGTCTGAGGTTTCCGGCTTAAGATTTTTCAACTCGCTGCAAGATGGTAAGTAGCCAACCCCATAAGAGCCATAGTCTAAACTCCTTAAAGGGGGTTATATAGGGGAGTATATAGGGGACTACTATAGGTGTTATTAAGGGGGATACTAGGAGTTTAGACTATAGCTGACTATCGCTCATAAGTGTTTAGGGTTTATGGTTAAGGGTTTAATGGATTCCCCAGGCCTGGCGGCTGGTGGTGGGGCTTTAAGACTTTGGATTTAGCATTTAGGGTTCTAGGTACCTTCATGCTTTTTAATATCATTGACATATTCTGGACCTAAACCCTATGAACCCTAAACTCTAAGCCCGAAGCCCAAGAAGCCAAAAACATGCACGACCTGCAGGCGTTTGATTTAGACCGCAGCGGCTAATGTATTCAGCACCCTGAACCCTAAACCCTAATAAGCTTGATCCCCCCACTGGCTTCATACTCCCTCTATCGCTGCGGGGCTTGTATCACCTGATTTGGTATCTGTCTGAGTTTTGTCCTTCAAGGTTTTCATGCGTCAGCAACCGAGAGCAACCTTGGGAGCTCCAGATGGGGTGCATGAGGGTCTACCGGGTACACCATTTTAGACTTATTCAGCCGCAAGCTCGGGGGAAACAAGAGGTAGTTGAAGAGTGCAGGAGCAGAAGCATCGGAGCAGGAGGAGGAGGAGGAGGAGGGCAAGGAGGACACGCAAAAGTATTCTCATCCAAGTTTGCAAGAGTAGCCAGTGTGCCTGCAAAATCCTAAGCCCTAAATCCGTGTGGATCCCTGCATAAGTTCCTGAATAGCAGACTGCGTGGCTACTAACACTTACATCCTTAAGTCCTAGACCTGACGTACAGTATGTCACCTATAGACACAGTGAAAAAAAAGAGAGCCATTTTGAAACCAACAGACGCAAGTACAACCTTACTATACGTCCCAACCAAAGACGCATGTCAATGGATATTGTGCCAGGGTCCACTTCCATACCATCACAAACACATATTGACTCCAAATTGTCGTCATGCGGAGATGGCACTTCATTGACATGGCCCTGAAGCCTTAAACCCTACTCGGAACCTCGCATGTACTTCCTTTTCTGGCTACATTACAACCACCCCTAACCCTAAACCCTGGATCGCCACTTGCCAAAAAACAAAACAAAGCCCCAAGGGAGCTACATAGGAGCCCCTTGGTAAGCAGGCGGTATGTCGGGATCCTGGATTCGTTCCCCCGCAACGCCTCGGCAACGTGGGACCTGGAGCCCTGGAAGGCTATCGGATACTCGGCTGAAGGTATTGGGGCTGAGGAACCCAGCGATGCGGTGGATCACATCCTCACATCATCTTGCGCTTAGGCTTTAGGTTTAATAGTGGGAGAGGGTTTAGGGGTCTAGAGTTTCAGGGTTTGGGGATCTTTGTGGGCGTATCCAAAAAGAGAGGTTCACTTTACGGAGTCCTCGGAATGAGGAGTATATAGGGTTTAATGTTGGGGCCCCCCCATATCTATGGAAACTCGCATGTCTTGTCTTGGCGTTCTCCGTGGATGATCTCAAGTCTCCAGAAGTGTGTTGTGTTTGCTCTGAAAAACTAGGCAATCCATGCAAGCCACTGGCGAGTGCAGGCCAAAACCCTCTCAAACCCCAAGCCCTATGCATCCCCGATGCTCAGCTACTGATTCTCCACACTGCAGAGCTCGGAATTTCTTCTGACGAGAAGATCTTATTGCACACCTTCTAGGTAACTCAGTAGTACCCTTTTTCCCTTTTATCCTGTGGTCTCTTTATCAAAAACAAACACTAGGAAAAAGAGTGCTTTCATAATTGACGGGTTACTGGGGAACCTGGCCTTTCTGCAGAAGCATTGTTTGGGCACACTGAAGATTGAACTTGGTTGGTTTTCTTCGCAATGCCGAAGATGCAGACCAGGTATTTGGCCCTAAGGGTCCAAGGACCCAAATGATAGGGTTTTAGGGCCCAAATACTATAATATGAATGGTATTTGGGACCTAAAACCCTATTTATTTGGGTCCTTGGACCCTTAGGGTGGTAAGGGCACGAATTGCGGCAATGCTCCAGCACCAGAAGGCCCTGTATTCTAAGCTCTTAGTCCTTAATCATGCTAGATCCTGCCACTGTCCTATTTAATGGCACAAGTACACTACAGACTGTTGGGCTGTTCGCGGCCCTGGAACCCTAAACTCAAAATCCTAAACTCCTAAACCCTAAACTCCGAAATCCTAAGCCCTCTAAACCCAAAACTCCTAAAACCTACACCCCTAAACCCTAAACCCCAAATCTACATTATCCCTATATAACCTCAATTTACCTATAGTAAGGATCCTAAGCAACTAAGGTTTTGCGCGCCTTGTAGTGATGGCAAGCCCCCCGGCAGCCACCACTGCACAATCTGCCGAAGGCCCGTCCTCAACTTCTTTTAGGGTTTCTTAGGGTTTACCCGGAACCTCCAATGTAGTTCCTTTTTGGGTTTGGTATGGTTTTTTGGTTAGGACTCTTATTAAGGCTACTAAAATGGTACTACATTGGAGGGTCTAGGTAGGGGTTTTCTTAACGGAGAGGCTGGATAGCGGTCAATTAGGCATAGGGTTCAGGGTTTAGGGATTAGGGATTCGGGTTGCAGTGCAACATCTAATGAAGATTGTATATCTGCTTAGGGCTTGAAGAAGGCAAACCGCAGTTAAGGGGGCCGTGTCCCCAGTCTAAATTCCGTGAGGATTACATGAGGGACTATATAAGGGTTATTCAGGGGGATACTCAGAGTTTAGACTGGCTCGTGTATAACCTACCCTGTGAAGTCCCTTGAGCCTTGAAAAAGGCACGGCTTAGAATCAAACGGAAACTGTGCAAGCCTGATGGAATACCAATGCTATTCCTCCACAGCCCGTATATGTTTCTGACACCCCTAAACCTAATTGCTTGAGCCGCGGCATCAGGGTTCCAGGCTTTACTGTTGAGATGTTTCTAAGGTATTCTAAGGTCCCAACACTCAAAAGCACGTTAAATGCCCTGACTTAACCATATTTCAAGTCTTGCGGTTCGAATCCTGCGTGTGAGGAACCTTGGCAAACCCAAAATGTTAATAGGGAGGGTTTCGTTGCTGCTAGTAGTTAGGGATTGGTCACATCGGGTTGATGCTGGTAATTAGGGATAGATGTTATACTATACTATAATTTAACATATATATAATGTATCTATATATTCTAGCATAATTTAGTACCTTGAATATACTATAATATAGTATAGCATAGTAACAGCCCAAAACCCTTTTGAGGCCAACTTTCTTAGGCACGATCCTTGGGCACTAGGGCTTTCATTCCCTTGGACAACTCTGCATACAGTTTCGGGTCTTATACCGTTTGGCCACTAACCTTACCCTGCAGATGTACTGGAGCCACAGGTAAGGCTCAAGGTGTAGCATGTAGTTAAGATTGCTCATCGCTTCTGTCGAACTGTCGTGGCTTTCATCTGAGAGACCCGAACCTGAATTGCAGACACGAACCCTAAACCTGAGACCCCAAACCCTAAACCCCTAAACCTGATAAAGGAATTTCCAGCCCTGATAAGATGAACCGCCACATAAGCTTGATTATGGAGCCGGTTTTCTTGTCGGCGTTTTGTGGTCCGACTGTTGGAGGCAAATCTTGTCTTGTACGGCGCAACAAGGTACTTAAACACACTACAACCCTAAACCCCAATGAACAGGGTCTGGAACACTCGAAGCCTCCATACATGCACCCTAAACCAGACCCTAAACCCTAAACCTTAACCCGGTGTCTCTGAGGGCCCTCCCTTCCTGAGAAGCAGCCACGTCATACCTTGTTCTTGAGTAGCTGCTCCTTGTTGTTGCCCGCAACAACCATACATGAATGTAGACCCATTACTAATAAACCCCCTCCATCCCAATATTCAGTCCCTTAAAGGAGCGGGTTTATCAATCATGAGTTTACATTAATGGTTTTTGTGCGAGTAACTATTAGTGTCTGCCATGTTCGGGACATTGCTTCCAAGCAAACTCCTATCCGCTTGTTCCACGAGTAGTTCTCGCCCTGTTCTAGCAATCCTTGTAATGGCTGTCATGGGGCACTATTTCTGTTTGGATACACAAGTGGGAACTCACGGTTACAATCTGCCTTCATTCATGTGTGCTTGGCAAGGTGTGTTTTCGATATGGACCATCACTGCCCTTTCATTGGGAACTGTGTGGGACGAGGGAATCGGCGGAGCTTTGTCGTGTTTCTATTCTGGTCGACAGTATCGGTGGCCTATGTGCTGCTTATCACACTTTGCCATTGCTTGGACCACATGGATGACGTACCTTATTGGTGGTTAGTAAGCTATGAAGGAATGGGTTCCAGGGACCCTTATGTGGAATTATACGGCGACTGCTACAGGGGTCCGCTCCCCTACTACTCACCAGTAGAGTAGTGTTTCATTTGGGGATACTATGGCGCGCAATATCTCCTTTTGGGGTATAGTATGTTATATTAGGAATATAACCTTACTAGGTTTAAAAAGCTACTCAGTTAGGTACTTCAGAACATCCGGGAAATTACTGCAAAGCTCCCGCCTTTGTCGAAGCGTACTCTGCCGTATTATGTTGTGCGATTCTTGGAGCACACCTATGTGGGCATTCATTTGCACGCTGCACCCTGGCTTTAGGGTTTGCGGGACCCCCAACTACCCTTGACTATGACGCATGCAGAGTCCTGTTTGTGGTATTTGGGCTGTATAGAACGTGCTTGGGGGTCTAGGTAGGCTTTAGGATATTGCTAGAGTGTAGGGCTCAGCAGGGTTTACAGATTAGGATTTGGAGTTTTTACATGTTCTTGTCAGAAAATGGGCTCTACCTGGACCCAAAATTCTGTTAAACAAATGCCATTATGGCTGTTAGTATGGGTCTAGGGCTATATTTTACAGACTTTTGTGGTTTAGGTGCCTGACATTAGGGGTCAAACCCTAAACCCTAAACCCTTTGCACCTGAGGCGTGCGTGCTGTTGCTGGTCTGCGTCACTGTGATTTCCATGACGGGAGCCCTGCTCCTCACGCAGGTGGCCATATAGGGTTTAGGGTTTAGGGTTTAGGGTTTAGGGTAGGGGTTTCCCAAAATTAGGGTCACCGTTGAAAGCAGTACATAAGGGAATATTAGGATTCCTTATTATAAACCCCATTATCCCCATATAACCCTATAGA
>CAJNIZ010005640.1:856-19079 GCA_905231905.1 Symbiodinium pilosum | reverse complement strand
TAAGCCCTATACCCTAAACCCTAATCCCTAAGCCCTATACCCTCAACGCCCCTCAAACTACACGTCGCCCCCCCCAACAGCCCTAAGCTGGTCTTTGGCTAGCTAGGAATGAAGGAATGGATCCTTGTAGTAGTCCTTATATAACCCATTTTAGGGTTTGGGGTTTCGGGTTTAGGGATAACAGTCCCTATGTAACCCATTATAGTAATTTCCGTTTTCTTTTCCATTCCTACCCTACGCCCTGAACCCTAAACCCTATAGTAGTTTCCATGTCCTTTTCCATTCTCCCAATATAACCCCAATATAACCCTAATATAACCCCAATATAAGCCCTAAATAGTAGCTTCCATTCCTCCATTCCCACCCTAAACCCTAAACCCTAAACCCCTAAACCCCTAAACCCTAAACCCTAAACCCCTAAACCATTCCTCCATTCCCACCCTAAACCGAAGGCCAGTAAACCCGAAGGCGTGGAGCCTGAGGATGGCGCCCACCAAGCCTCGGGTTTTGGGGGCTTTGACAAGGTGTAACGCTCAATCTAGGGGTTTTTAAGGCTTTAGGATTTCGAGGGTTTAAGAGTTAGGGTCTAGGGTTTAGGATTTATTGGGTTTAGGGTTTAAGTGTAGGGTTTAGGGTTTGGAGTTCAGGCCTCGGGAATTGGATCTAGGGTTTGGGGGAGGCTAAGATGGAACCTAGGGCAAATAGGGATAGATGAGGATTAAGGGTTGGAGGGCGTTTATTGCAGACTCTGACAGGAAAACTGAAAAGAAGGTGTAACCTGCGATTGCACAGTGTTTTTGGCCTTTTGAGGCCCCTTGATTAGGGTCTTGAGGTTTGCGGGTCAGGGTAATCTGATGGAGTTCCACATATCATGTTGACATTGAGATGGAAGCTGCCGCGGTCTATAGTGATAAGTAGGCATTGAGCTTCCGGGCTTAAAGGAAACTCCGACGAAAACGAGAACGCACAACACAACAAAAACTGCGGAGGCCATCATTGGATAATCCTACGAACAAAAAACAATACCTTCAACACCTTCAATCAGACCTACGCGGAAGCTAGAAGTTCCCTTGCTACCTGTACAATAAGTGATATGAGGGCGACACTGATACTACACTCAAAGAGCGTGTTGTGGGCCCAGCCAGCTGTCTTCGTATTCTTCCAGGGCCAGGATAATGCGGGAGATGCAAGTACCTTGCTGGAGCCCACAAAATTACCAATGAAGCAGTACGCGCGGCCCAGTTGCTGTCTCCAGCACAGGTCCCACCGCGCGTGGGTTGCTTGCACGGATACTGAAGTTGGGGCAGAGCAAAAAAGCGACGGAGGTGCTGTTGCCGTTGCCATCTTGCGTCCAAGACGTGCGCAAGCTGTGAGAGCGGTCGTGACGCTCGGTTCTCCTGAAGAAGCTGAAATCAACGCACATCAAACAAAGAAAAAACTGATAATAACCTGCCGAGGTCTATGATGATGGTATGAGTCCGGGAACAATGCTGCTCATTAGAGAGTCGGGGAATGGATCCCTTTAGTATTTCCTACCGATTTCCCGGTAAGCATTCCTCCAATCCATTCCCCATGCCCTGCTAAGCATTGGGAAGGTACCTCGTACAGACCCTACAAACTAAAACCTGGAATCTTAAAGCTTCTCTAGTCCCTACCTAATCCTCTAAACCCTAAACCTGCAAAACTCCTGCAACCTAAATGCGAATCCAGTCTAGCCCTTAACAACCTCGGTTTGGAAGCACTTCAAAATGGAGTCTTGATCTAAAAGGAGTAGGGCAATCAAACACGCCAATTCAAACCTATTGTTTTCGATACATCCCCTGAAACGTGATTTCAGCTTCTATCATGGCAAAGCAGGCTACAAAGGAACGAACGGGGTGCTTTACGGACTCTAGGACATTCTAGAACAAGCTCAGATCCCCTCAGTTCTTTACATGGGAATGTGGCCTAAAGGACACTATAGTCACAACTAGGGTTACGTGAGCCTAGACCCTCCATAAGTATCCCCCTCAATAACCCCTATAGTCTATAGCAGTTCCCCATATAAACCCCTATAAAGCATCCTCTTTAAGGAGCTTACACTATAGACCATATACCCGAATTGAAGGGTTCGAAGAGGGTCATATCAGGGTTATTGGGCGAGTGTTTCCTTCGTTAGGGTTTAAGTAGGATTTAAGCTTCGAAAGCACCAATGCTTTGAAGTATATACGTCTACGCAGTGAACTCGCAAAGCTTCAAACGCAAAGGCCTAACCCTAGTACCCAGGCAGCCCAATACCCCTTGACTTAAAAAAAAGAACATGTCTTAAATCACATTGGGATCCTAACATAATTTATGCAGGTATATAGTCCCGCTTAAGTAGAGAGAATTTCGCTTTGGGTATATTATACTATGACCCCCACATACACCATATTCTATCTTTCTATCTACTTCAGGAGGAACATAAGTCCTAAACCCTGAACCCTAAACCCTCAATAGTAGTTTCCCTTTTCCATTATCCCAATGTGAACCCAACAAGGTACCCCATATTCTATCTACTTCAGGGGAACCCTAAATCCTAAACCCAGAACCCTAAAGACTTGTTTCCATTTTCTTTTCCATTATCCCAATATAAGCCCAATAATATAACCTCATATTCTCTCTCTACGTAAGGGGGACTATATGGGTGGTTGTCAAAATTATGGTCCCTTTTTGGATCCTTATTATAATACGGCTCCTAATATTTAGGGTACCCAAAACGGGACCATAATTTTGACAACCACCCATATCCCTTTATAAAAGGATACTGGGCTCTCTGGCTGCTCTGAGCCATGAGTCCACTGAGTCCAGACCTCCTGAAATCCTAAAACCCTGGCGGGCTTCGGGGTTTAGGGGTTCGGGTTAAGGGGTTATGGTTCATGGTTCAGGGCTTAGGATTAAGGGCTTAGGGTTTAGAGTTAATCTCTACTTTAGGGCTGAAATTGTCCACCTTTACTGTCAAACTTCTCCACGATAGACTTCTTCGGACTTCTTGATTGGGACTTCTCCACTTCTCCAATCAGACCTCCCCATTTTAAAGCTCCAAGCCCTTCAGCCCCAAGCCCGTCAAACCAGCTTGCAACGGTAGCTGTAGTTATAGTCCCCCTTGAGTAGATAGAATATGGCTTTGGGTATACTATAACAAGATCCCCATATACCCCATATTCTATCTACTTAAGGGGTCTATATACTATAGCCCACTTTTGACCATGCTCCGGGGCTCGGAGGGCTTGTCAATGGGTTGTAGATGTGATCATAAGTATGAGGGGTTGCCAAAATTAGGGTCCCATTTTGGTATCCCTAAATATCAGGTGCCGTAATATATTGTATACCCGAAAGAGGTCCATAATTTTGAGAATAACCAGTACGTCATAGGTACCCTGAACCTCCTCGTATTTTGATTCGACGAGGCACGCCCATGAAGCAGTCTCTTGTTCACCAGCTCAGAAAGCCTTCCAGTAATGTTGTTAAAATTAGCTGCCCTTAGGGGCCATGGGCGTACATATAGGGGTTTTCAGACTCAGGGTAGGCTTAGGACTTTCTCACAATAGGTGGCCCTTTACCTTTGGTAACTACGAGAATTCTGTACGTCCAGCTGTGGATATACCCGCTTCTAGGTGCCCAGAGTCCCAAATATGAGGATTTTGCACGTCATAGCTCATGTACTAGCAGTAGCCAACTTTAGGAGTTACAGGTAATGTGAGCCATAGTCTAAACTCCTAGTATCGCCCTTAATCAGGCCGAAAATGGTCCCCTATAATAGGGGAGTTTAGACTATAGCCATGTGAGCCCGAAATCATCAGAATAGCATTTGGGGCTGAAGTATACAATACGTACAAAAGGATCATCTGCGGATGATCTTGGTAATTATTCAAGCTTCTACGTTACCCTACAAAGCCTCCATAAACTTCTTCAGCCCGCAATTGCAGTCGCCAGTGTTCAGAGAAGTCCTCCTCAAGCAATCTGGGCCTTGTTAGCTGCTTTCTGAATAAGTCCTAGGCCCCCTACCCCAAACCCTAAACCCTAAACACTAAACCCTAAACCCCTCACTACGAAAGAGACAAGCCTCAACAAAACCAACCGCTAATGGTCTCAAGTCAAAACACCGAGGATGAGAAGAAATCTTGCGCCAACTTCGGATCCCCATAACATTCCCTAAGGGTCCAGACCAAATAATAGGGTCCCTTTAAAAGGGTTATAGGGGGATATATATATATATATAGGGATATGAGGGGACTATATAAGGGTATATAGGACCCCAAATAATGAGGCTTTAGGGCCCAAATACACTTATTGTTACAATATTTGGGCCCTACAAACCTATTGACAAGAGCGAACGATCCCAAGCTCCTCCACCTCCAGCTACTGAGGCTGTTGACATATAAGGGTTTAGAATTTAGGGAGAGAGAGAGAGATATATATATATATGTATATATATACATATGCACGCATATTTGGTTGTAAACGTCCTTCCTGGGTCGCCATTCTAGCACGGCCCTTTTCTCCAAGGTATGCTAACAGAGGTCGTAACTTTTGCCACCTGCAGTATATATGCATATGTATATACCACACACACATATTTCCAGCCCTCGGATTTTGGGTTTTGGGGTGTAGGGTTCTTTTGGGGGGTCGAAATACGCATTACACAGAGACCCTAGACTCCTGGAATATCCAAGATTTGTGGGGGGCTAGGCGTCCAAGTTAGGAATTGTATCGAGCGTAGGGAGGCTACTCAATATCAAACCACATAGGAACTTCTGTAAACTTGTATTACCACAATCGTTGTCCCTACGATACATTCCAAATCGGTGTCCCTAAGGGCTCCCCATCCTTTAAGAGTCTTAAGGCGCAAACCCTGACCTCTCTATGTGAGCATGTATATGCATACGTCTATCCGTTTAGCCTTCTGTTACCATGTGTATATATATATATGTGTGTGTGTTTGTATGCGCATATACATATACATATATAGCTACAGTCCCTGTAAAGGGTATCAAATGCTACTTGTCATATACGCGTATACATACATATATACACATACCGATAATCTCGTTACACTCGGTCGCTACAACGACTCTACGTTTATCTGCCCGCGAAGAACCCTCTACGCCCCTCCGCGCCTCACTATCCAGGAATCTAACCTCTCTGCCACATTGATGAGGCCTGGCTTGCAAGGAAATACATGTCTTAGGGTTTCAGCTTTCGAGTTAGATAGGATTACACAGCATTGCATATACACATCTGCTCACAAGTCTAGATATCCTGCCTGCAACATATGCAGGCATGAGTGAGTGAGCTTAGGTAGCAATTTGGGCCATATTGGAACATAATGGTTGGACCTAGAATTACACCTGGGCTACCCCTTGGAGGATCTAGAAAGTGACGCCCGCTGTGGTACTCCATACTATCACTGGGTAATTTCTGGGCTCCCTCCCAGGTTTCTGGGTTTCAGGGCACATTTGCCCTAACAATTCAGGACTCTACTGGCAGCCTTAACTTTCCCCGACCCTTACCCTAAACCCTAAATCAAATGGTAATGCCTATGTTCCTGAACATTCCTTACTAGGCCCTGCTGACGCGCCTGGTAGCTTCCCCGTCTGCACTCTAAACTCCTGGCATCCTCCTAGTTCATAACCCCTATATATGGGAGCCTTGGGGAACCTTAGGGAAGCTTCGGGGGAAAAAGGGAATAATGGGGATTTCTAGGTTACCTACACCCCTTGGACCACCCCCCCCTTAAGGACATCCTAAGAACACGCTTCGAGGCCAACTCTCCGTGGGAGAAGATATCGAGGAGTCTTTGCCTTTACGGAGCCATGCTATGGGTCGTCATCCCTGGCACTATAACCCCCGTACAACTTAATAAGCCCTCAACCCTAAAACCCAATACAACACCCCCGCTTTTTTCCGTATAATCTCTGTAGAAGAAGCACTGCCTGCTCCAAGACTTCTCAGGTCAAGAAAACATAGCATGTATTATTTGGTGGTTTCCCAAAACGAGGGTTCAGGTCGTAGGGTCCCTACATTGGGGTTTCCCTATTTTGGGAAAGTACCATCTATCCATGGGGTTTCGGGCTCCGGGTTTAGGGATTATGGTTTAAGGTATAGGGTCTAGGGATTTAGGGTTGTTGAAGAAGAGGGCCCTGTGGAGTCTGGGGATCTTCGGGTGTTGCATCGGGATTCGAGCGGTTCCGATGCAATTTTAAAGGAACTCCTGATTGGCATTAAACTGCGGGATGGCAGATGACAATCGAAATGCGCCCTAAAGCCTAAACGTGTAGTGTTTGTTATTTCAGGGGGTCCAGGGCTAGTCCTTGCACCCCCTACTGAGCTATAGGTATATGTATATATATGTATATATGTATATATGTATATATGCATATATGTATATATATAAACATATATATAGTCTCTTGTAGTTAGTATGTAGGGTGGGTAGACTGGGTACCTAGCAATGTTTACTTACCTTGGGCTATGCGGGAGTTTCCCAAAATTAAGGCTCTTTATTGCGGGGTCTATATGGCAGTTTCCCAAAACAAGGGGACCCCAATATAGACCCAAGAATAATATGATCCTTATTATAGGGACCCCTAAAAAGGTACCCCCCAATCTTGGGAAACCACCATATTGGGGTCCCCATATTTAGAGAAACGACCATCTGGAGCCTACGAGGGGCGATTGCATGCCCCTGCAAGGCAAGCTGAAGAACGCCTCAACTATAAGAATCAGCGAGGCCCCAGGACCAGGACCCTCCTTGTACCCTGAATTGGGGATATATGGTCCCTAATAGTGGGTACTTAGGCCCTAATAGAGGGTAGGAGGAGGGTCTAGGGAGTGAGACGTGAGTGTTGGGGTTTAGGGTTTTGGGGTTGGGACTCAGGTTTCCATGTCGATGGGTTTTGTGTCTTTGACAAACGGTCAATGTGCCTGTAGGATGCACAATATACTTCAGACCCAAAAAACCTACATAGGAACTCCCCCCTTTGGGCCCAAAGTAAAGGCCATATATATATATATGTATGTATACATGGCCCCTTTCAGAACCTTAGTAACATCGAACTTTAGTGAACCCAATTAGACCCTGAACACTGAATTTGCTTAGGAAGCCGAACGTCACTCAAATAAGAAGTATAGAGTATGCTTTAAATCATACTAGGACCCCAAATGGCAGTTCCACAAAATGAGAGGACCCCAATATAGACCCTACTATGGTATACTCCTTATTATAGGGACCCCCATAAGGATACGCCAACTTTTGGGGAAACCCCCCAATCATACTAGGACCCTAAATAAAATTGAAGGTAAGGTCCTTAATTAGGTATGTCGGGCCCTCTGGGTCGAACCTAGGCTCAGAATCCCAAACCCTTAGTCCGTTTAGGGCTTAGGATTTGTAGGGATAGGGTCTTGGGGTTTAGGGTTTAAGGGTTTATAATGGTTTAGGGGTTTGGTTTTAGGGTTTAGGGTTAAGGGATATGGGTTTTAGAGTCTAGGGTTACCCGAACCCTCAAGCAGCTAAACACGAGTCCTACACATCGAACCCCAAAAGCAAAACCCCGCGCGATGATCTACCCACACGCTTTTACCCTGCTCCGTTTTCGAGGATGCCGTGCTTTCTTGCTAATCACAGAATCAAGCTGTCAGCTTCTAAATGGGAATTCCGCAAAACAAGGTCCTCTTTTTGGGAGTCCAATTGAAGCTATGACAGAATACTGCGTCGGTATCCTAAATCCTAAACGCTTATAAGCCCTGACCGTAAACCCTAGACCCTGAAACCCTAAACCTTGAACCCTAACCCCCAGACCCTAACCTACACTACTCCCCAAAATCCCTTATATAACCGCTTTAGGGAGTTTAGACTATGGCTCTAGCCAAAGAAAAAATAATGAGGCCAGCCGCACCGATTCGGAGCGCAAACGGCGCTGTGGCAAAGTGAGCCTCGTAGCCCGAACCGAGGTACTCCTCGAATGGCAGATGAGTAGTGTTTTGTGGTGGTTGAACCCAGTAAGATTATATTCCTTATATAAAATTACTGTACCCCAAAGGGAGGATATAATCTTACTCTATATTGGGTACCATAATATCCCCAATTAAAATGCTACTCAGATGGAGATAATCTAGCACCACTTCTGGTTTAATAATCAAGGTACAGGGCATATACATATTTTGTGAAAAGATAGGATTGGATAGGCCTTTCAGGGCATTGCGTGAGAACCAAACCTTCAAAAGCTTCAAAAATGCGACTTCTCGAAAGCAACGAATCTTTTCTTTGGCGGCCCATATGTTAAGACTCATGTTGTCAATCTGCGGGATACATATTCAGCTCATAATGTTGGCACACACCCAAACGTGACCTCCGGCCATCAAACCTAAACCTTAAGTGTTATTAAGCCCCCACCAAAGCTGACGTCTACCATATGCTGTATAAACCCTATGAACCCTATGACAACCCTATAAACACTATACACCCTAAACCCGAAAAACCCTAAGCCTTAAACCCTATACCAGTCTGCCTTGACCGGCTCATAGAGCTGTTCACGAAGCTCAAAGAGTCGCTTCCATGTAGTCCTGCAAGGGGTTTAGGCATGTAAGGTTTAAGGTTCAACGGGTTTAAGGTAGACGGCTTTGGGTCTAGATTGCAGTACTTGAATTTATGGTTGGGGTTGCGGTAGCCGGGGTTTTCATGAGCATTTGAAGGTTTTGGTTTTGGGACACGGTGGGGTTGAGCGCTTGGAATTTGAGATCTCCCCAAACTACGGGCAGGAAGTATCTTTTCAGACACAAAGGACCAGGGTTTGGAACTCAACACTGTTTCGGGTGTTGTGTATTCAGCTTGTGTGTTAAACTTGCTTTGAAGTCCTGCTTGGCCGATAAGAAGAATGATTCCTACTGCCAGTGCATCTAAACACTGTGAAGTGGGCCATCCGCGGGACAAACTTAGCCTGGCATGGTGCAAAACGAACCAACGCTGCTTGCTAAGACCTGCTGCCCAATTACAATTGCTCAACCCCTCAACTCCTACCCTAAACTTTCTATTTCGACTGGTCCTAGGTTCATGGGCTTTGAAGTCTTCAGGCTCGTGTTCCTGAAAAACATGGCGCGTGGTGCCTGCATGATTCCAAATTTCACAGTTTCGGGCTTTCAGCTCCAGATCACCAGGTAAACCCACACTGTGCAATTCTCCACTTCCAACAGCTAACTTTATTGCAGACATGCAGGGTTTGAGTGTAAGGGCCCTGTTCTTGGAACCCGCTGCAAACCGCGCGTTGCGGTCACGCCTATTTTTCGACAACCTGCAGCTAAAAACTGGAGTCGAGAAAAAACAAATCCAATTAGCACTACATATTCCCTAAATAAATCTTCTGCACAATTTAAATGCCCAAGGAATGCCACAGCCATGCCCCAACGGGCCCATTGGAAAGCGAGCTCGCACCTACTGTACCGCATGTCCAAATCCAGGGCTCCATGCTTAACTGTGGGGCCAAGCGATCCGAACCCAAGAGGAAAGGTACATATCATCCGGTGATTTTGAAACACGCGCTTCGGAAAACGCTAGCTATGGAAGATCTTCACCAGCCCAACTGCCATCGATAAGGACACCTGCATGCCCTGGCTATATGCCATGACGTAAAAATTGGAGCGTTACAACGTTGCGTCGTTCTTTGGACAAACACAAGCGGCGTGCTCCGTGTTGACCGAATGTGCGCTTGCGCTGTGTCTGGCGAACCGCAAAACCTGAGCGCTCAATTCATGAAGTGTCTATGGGGCACCCGCAAATTATGCTTTTTTATGGCTTATTGGGGACAACCCTTATTAACGCTTATTAAGCCTTATAGTTCGGGTGGTGCATATTGCGAGGGCGCATGGTAGTCCATGATCATACTGCCGAAGTTGTTACCTGCAGCTGGCGCTCCAATTTTTCAAGTTAAGTACTAATTGGTCGCAACCAGTACGTGCTTTGCGTCTGCTTTCGGGCTGCTGTATGGCGCTAGCACTGAGACGCTGCGAGTCTTGATGAAATTCTCCAACACGAACCTCCCTTATCCAAATCCTCAACGGGCGCGCTGGGAGTAAACGGAAACAGGGAAATCACATTCTATCTACCTATCTGCAGCTCTTGCCTGCTTGTGAAGGGCGAAACCCGGCAGAAACAAAGCTGCTAAAACTGCTGAGAGAATACGTTAATGAATTGTGCTTCTAAACCAGGGCACTTTTGTAACCAGCTCCAGCACAAACCTCACCCTGGTGTCCAGGTCAGAAAAACCCTGCTCCCCTAGGCTCAATCCCTCTAATGAACTCACACATTTGGTAGAATGTATCATAAGGGGGTAGAGGGTTTAGCATGAGGGGCAGGGGATGATGATTTCAAGGTCCAAGTACCCACGCAGTTTAAGGGTTTAGGGCTTAGAGTTTACGGTTTGGTACCCGGGTTTGGGAAATATCAATCCGCCGACCTCGCAGGAGTCCAATGAATCCAACTGCGAGGCAGCAAGGCTTGAGAACGGGGCGCCCGGCTCCTGAGGCCTCAGGTTTCTGGAGGCGCCGCAAGTGTGAATTGTGGGCTGAATGTGCCCACCCACACCAGGCTCTCATCAAGGCCTGGACACGTACGTCTGCAACAATGGAATGCACAGTCCCGGCATCGCGGCTCGTTGCGCCGATGGGTTTCGTGCGCAACCACTCAAAGCAGCATCGGAGTCCCGGCAGCCTAGCTTGAACTAATCTTGCTGCGCCGATTGGTCCCGTGCCAAATGCTGAAACCATCAAGGTTTAGGGTTTAGGCTTTAGGGGTTATACTGTTTAGGATTCAAAGCAAACGCCGTCGTTGCCGTTCACGATTTCTCTGCCTCTGGGTCCGCGGACTGAGCCGGAGGCTCTTAAAGTCTTAGCGCAAGTTTGGACAGGCATTTGATTTTGGCGTACTTGGCATCTCAGGGGATACCTACATGGTGCCCAGCAGTCTATAAAAAATGTTGTGGGCTTGTCTCATGTTTGATTGTGCTTTGGTGCCCGCTTCAAGAGCAAGAGGCCAACATTGAAGACTCGCTTCAATGTATTTCGGTTCTGGGACCCTAACGGAATCCCACTTTATAGGGCTTAAGACATACGCTAGCCTTGCAGACGGTCATCAACAATCTGTATGCATCTACATGCATAGATACATATGCCCCACCCCATCCCAGGACCAACCTTTTTGGTTCGAAAATTCCAAAAATTCCAAAAAAAATCCAGGTTGGTCCCGGGGGGGCGGTTACAGACCCAGAGACTTAATACTAGGACCGTTCTGCTGTGCGCACGGAAAGAACTGAACACTACCCCGAGAACAGATGATGCTTCGGCGGAAAGATGTGCAGTACCAAGCCACGGCATGTACTCAAATGCAACAGCACCTGACAGGAGTATGCCTGAGTTAGCTTGTGCTCATTCAACACAATGAGACGAGGTTTTGGAGTAGAAGGTCACTCCTCCAAAAGCAGCACAAAGTTAGCATGCTTCCGTTTGGTGGCTGTCTCACAATCCTCACAATTAGGATGACGAGTCCACTGGCAAGGAACGATCCAAAACCCTCGGGGTCTGATAATTACCACACAATGGAGACAGCTACATGGCACACAAGTATCCCTAACTCAACTACTGACCGAGACCCCTGATTAATAAACCCCCTCCCCTTAATAGGGATTATACTGGGGATCCGAATATTAAGGAAATTGAAGGAAGGGGTTTACTAATCACGGGTCTACATTAGATAGTTTGGGCCTAGATGGGCTCCCATATAGGTACATTGAGCCCGAATTACTTGTAGTTCGCCATAATTGGTTGCGGCATGGACGCTCTGATATACCCTAAACCCTAAAACCCCGCAAACCCTACACCTCCTAAACTCTAATCCCCCTAAACCCTCTAAAGCCCTAAACAACTCAGACATCCCTTCAGTCGTCCTAGTGCTTGGGCCCCTTGGAGCTCTGGTTAAACCCCTGGACTTCAAGCCCGCCCAAGCGCAGAGGCTGATGACCCTAGAACCTGGCTGTCGAGGTTTGGGGTCTAGGGCCTGAGGATGTTTGGGATTTCGGGTCTAGGGTTTGAGGCTTAGGGAGGTGTAGGATTTAGGCTCTAGGGTTTGGGGCTTGGGGCTTAAGGAGATTTAGGGTTTAGGGTGCAAGTGCGCACCCCTACAGTCCTAGGGGACCCCCAGATGAGTAACGTTTTTGTTGGTGGTTAAACCCAGTAAGATTTTTTTCCTTATATAAGATACTATACCCCCCCCTCCCCCCCAAAAAAAGGATAGAATCTTACTCTATAGTGGGTACCATAGTATCCCCAAATACTACTCAGATAGTTCAGGGTTTGGCGTCGGGTTTAGGCGGGGTGTTCAGATAGAGCTTCTAAGAAAGAGGTTTAGGGTCTAGGGTTTAGGGGTTTAGGGTTTAGGGTTTAGGGTCTAGGGGTTTAGGGGTTTAGGGTACTCAGAAGGGAACCTGGAGGTTACTTAGAGGGTCTGTGCTATCTAGGGCCCCTTCTGGATCTAGAGGACTCTACGCCTTCTAGCTTGGGACTCCCATGCTCTTCCCTACACCTTAGACTTGGACTCTAAACCCTTTTCTGACTAAACCCCACACCCTAAACTCGCAAGCACTCGCAACCTGTAAGATGCCAAGGTCTCACTATACACTCCCTATATAACGCCAATATAGTAGCTTCCATATTCTTTTCCATTACCCCTATATATAACCCAATATACTATTGTGGTTTCCTTTTTCTTTTCCATCAGCCCTATGCAACCCCAACATACTATTGTAGTTTCCATTTTGTTTTCCATTAACCGTTTTCAACATGAGTTAGCAAAATCCAGGTGCGCTAGGCGGGCACTTGGAGGGCCAGGCGGGACTTAGTAAGTAAGTTAACGATGGTGATGAGTTGGTTGTCATTTGGCTTGTAGGGTTGTAGGTATACTTAGTCTCGTTGAAGGTACTGAGAACCTCGTCTTTTGATATCTCGAACACCGACAAATCCTTCAGACTTCAATCAACCCTAAAACCCCCAAACCCTAAACCGCATCGGTGTGTCTGAATGAGTTTCTTGCCCCGCAGGCAGGAAACGAAACGAGATCCAGGAACCGACTACAGAGCGGTAGCCTTTAGGGTTTCGGGCAGGTAACTTGCAACCGGGCAAATAGGGGCCTCTTAGTGTTTCCAGTATTTAGGGTCATTGGGATTAGGGCTCAATTGGGGGCTAGGGTACAACTGGAGAATCAAATGGAAAGGCACATCGAAACTGAAATGCACACAGAATGTACAATAGGGGTAAACCCTAAAGCCCAAGCCCTAAAGCTTAAACCCTGAACCCCAAGACTCAAACCCTAAGCCCCAAACCCCCAAGCCTAAACCCTATTACAGAGATGAAAGCCAAGGTGAAGATTCTAGATGTCTGGTACAGCTTTACCAGGGGAGGTTTGGGGGCGCTGTAACAATTATTTGCTATGGCTTTATAGGGAACATATAGGGTTCAGGAGTTTAAGGTGTAGGGGTTAGGGTCCAGGGAACATGTAGGGATTATGGGCAATGAAAACATACAATGCTCTTGGACCTACCCCTGTCTAGTATGAGGCTTCGGGTACCTCAGATAAACTTTACAGTGCTCTTGTTTCAGGCGCCTACAGTACCTTCCGAAAACCCTAAACCCTGAATGGAGGGCCGGCTTACTTCCAAGATTAAAACGTACCAGAGGACTAGGCAAGACCCTAAATCGTAAACCCATAAAATCCTAAACCCTAACGGCATCAGTCCAGGACAAGGGAAGTACGGTGAACAGCGCGTCCACCTGGCAGGGGTTGAGGCGTGAAGGTTAGGATTTCTCTTCTGGGGTGTAGGGTTGAGGTTGGGTTTCTGAGTTGAGGTTTAGGATTTAGGGTTTAGGTTTAGGGTTTCTACTCCACCACATGGAATTAGTGGACACAGGATTGCCACTACATGGCCCGAAGCGTGATACCTCCCGCGGAAAGGACTCAAAAGAATCATGGACATGCGGGAGGTCTATCCTGATATGTGCACGTAAGTGGCCCCCTGGGTCTAGATGCATGCAGTATTGACTTTCGTTCTTTCTGGTGGAGCTTTGCTCTTCGGCGGGACCTCCTGCAGAGGGAACTTGAGAGTCTCGGAGATACTTTTGCTTACTGGTTCTTTGTAGAGAATATGGGAAATTATATGGGAGTTATTTAAGGCTAATATTCCCATATTCCCTACCATGCCCCAGTAAGGTTGACGGTGACAGTGTTGGTGCCGGTGGCGGCCGCGGAAGGCTCGTCTGATGGATCTGGCAACCGCAATGCCTAACCCTAAACCCTTAACCCTAAATCCTAAGCCCCAAACCCTATGCCCTAAACCCTTAACCCCAAATCCTGAACCCTTAACCCTACATCCTAAACCCCAAATCCCAAGCCCTAGACCCCAAAACCCTAAACCCTTAACCCTATATCCTAAACCCCAAACCCTGAATCCTAAACCTCAAGCCCTAAACCCCAAACCCTTAACCCTTAACCCTAAATCCTAAACCCCAGACCCCAAGCCCTAAACCCCAAACCCTAAACCCTTAACCCTAAATCCTAAACCCTAAATCCTAAACCTCAAACCCTAAAATCCTAAGCCCCAAAACCTAAACCCTTAACCCCCTCAAACCCTAAGCCACAGAAGCAGACTCCGCCCTTCTGGCATGCCAGAATCTCCCCCCCCCTCCCACCCGAAAGCTCGTTTTTCACACAACTAGATGGTTAGGGTTTCCATGGTCTACGGTTTTTGGGGGATTAGGGTTTAGATTTTAGGGTTTAGGGATTAGGGTTTAGACCCTGTCTGTACACGGAAATGGTGGCATATGGGTTGTTCTGAAAATCATGGGCCCCGTTTGGTTACAGAATATATTACGGCACCTGATGTCCGGGGGTACTAGTGTGAGAGCTTAATTGTGGGAACTACATTTCGGAACCTACGCTTTAAAACGGGACCTTGGGGAAGCTCCCCATCCCTGCAAAGTGCACCTTTCACCCATCAGGGGGTTTAGGACTCGGGTGTTCAGGCTTGGAGGCGCTACCCTAAACCCGAAACCTTGAAGGGCATATAGGGATTATATGGGAGTTATACAGAGGGTTTAGGCGAGAGAGGGGAGTGAACAAAAGTACCATTGTAAGAGTGTACATATATATATATATATATATTGGTTTTAGGGATTGGGGATTAGGGTTTAAGGCTTAGGATTTTGTATGTATATATATATATATGTATGGGGATTATACGGCTTTTTTGTAGGGATCCACTTCCACACTCTCCCTAAAGCACCACCCTAAACCCTAAGCCCTTTAGGGTTAGGGCTTTGCTGGCCTAATGGCCACTGGGTGTACGGGAGCTCGGTGTTTGCAAGGTGTAGGACGTGCGAGAATCCTCCCCTGGGCCAAAACCCTAGTGTAGACTCCTAATTAATAAGCCTGCTCCCCCTAATAGGGGTTTTAATCGGGATCCTAGCATTAAGGCCGTTAAATTAAAAGGAGGGGGCTTGTTAATAATGAATGGGTTTACATTACAGTAACCCTGAACCAGCACCTTAAAATCAACCATCGGCTCTAAACGCTAGCCCGAAACCGGCAGCAGGGTAGCCTAGCACAGCTAAATACACCGAAATCCGGCCGCCACCTACAATTTGCGAGCCCACTTCTGCGCTTGGCTTTCTTGGTCTGCCTGCAGCCTCTGGTCCATCGACGCCACCACACCACTAGCAATCGTCAGGCACGGGTCAACCCGATCAAACGCCAAGCGCCCTCGAACTGCTGACTGCCAATATGACAACAGCGTAGTAGGCGCGAAGCCCTGGGGCGATCCCACGGCGTTGATGTTCTCTCACGAAGTCTCCAGGTAAGGGATTTGACTGGGGGGAGAGGGCACTGTTATGTATGAAGCTCGTACAGGCACGTACTTTTTCACGGAGGAAATCCTGCAACACTCCGCGTACCTAGACTACGATATCTCCTAGCAATTATGGCACTTACCGTGGGGCAGGATTTAGTGCATCCACACACTGTCTTGCCGTTCCTCAGCCCTACAACCTATGGTTCTAAAAGAGGCTACCCTAGGTAATTACTGCAATCCCTCTGTGTATGTATATATATATATACATATGATTTTGTTCTAAAGGATTTATTTGATTTTGAATTCCGCACTGTTTTGCATTCCTCCACTCCCTAACAACAACCAGCAAGTGAACCCTAAAGCCTGAGTTCCCGTGTCCTTTGTCATGTGCTTGTCCATTTGGTATGACATTCCATACCAAAACAAATAAGCCCCAAATCCTAAATCCTAAGCCGCGTAAACTGCAAACCCTAGACTCCAAACTCTGAACCCTAAACCCTGAACCCTAAACCCCAAACCCTGGACCCTGTACCTTACACCCTAACCTTAACGCCTCAACCCTGAACCTGAAACTCTGAACCCTAAACCCTGACCCCGAAACCAGGCACCCTAAACCCTAAGCCTAAACCCTAATACCTGGCCCCTAAACCCCAAACTCTTAAACCCTGACCCCTAAACCCTGACCCCTAAAACCTGAATGCCACAATCTGCAACCTGCAGCTTCTCCTTATCATCCCGGGCGGCTATGCTGCTTGCCTCCACCACATGATCAAAGGGCTCAAAAAAAGTCTAGGGTTCTGGGCTTAGGGTGTAGAGTTTAAGGTTTGGGGCCACAACATGAGCAGTGCTTTGTCTGTGTTTGAACCCAGAAAGATCATGTTCTTTATGGGAAATACTATACTCAAAAGTAGGAGATAATCTTACTCTATATTGGGCACCATAATATCCCTAAATGAAACACTACTCACGTGGTCAAAGGGCTCAAAAAGTGAGGTAAGGGAAGGTGGGATCTAGGAAAAAAGCCCCCGCGTAGCAGATTCTACACCAAGGATCCTTTTAACTACCCACCCTCAAGTGACATGAAGGATATGCTGGGATATATATATATACATATAACAATATATATATATATGGATATGCTGTGGATATACAAGGATATAAGAATAGAAGAGATAACATGGAACCCCTATTCGAGCAGCAATACATCTCAACTCCTTCTAGGGGTGACTACAATCAGGAGTATGGAAATCACTTTGGGCTGTGAAGCGAACCCTTTTTTTTGGAAAGTCCCATATACGCACCCCTTTGGCAAGAGACCCTAAACCCTCAACCCTCAACCCTAAACCATAAACCCTAAACCCTCAATCCTAAATCCTCAACCCTAAACCCCAAAACCTCCACCCTAAACCCTAAACCCTAAACCTTTACCCCCTTAACGCTGCAGTCGTTGTAGGACGGCTTTTGGGCTTCCATGTTCGCCTAGGGTAGGCTTCGCCTCCATTGGATTCATCCCAGAGCTTCGTTGCTTAGGGTTTCTCTAGGGTTCAGGGTTTAGGGTTTAGGGTTCAGGGTTTAGGGTTCAGGGTTTAGGGTTTAGGGTTTAGGGTTTAGGGTTGGTGGGTTCAGGTTGGATACTGCCCCTACTCAGTAACAGTTGGATAATAATCATACTATGGTTATGTATAGCCCTTAATAGGACTCCTTGTATAGACTGTTACTGGTACCCAAGGTTCAGTGCTAAACCCTTCAACCCTAAACCCTAACGGGTTTAGGGTTCAACTAAACCCTCCAATGTATTTCCTTTTGGGGTTTGCTATGGGTTTTTGGTTAGGACTCTTTTTAGGACAGCCAAAAAGGCACTGCAGTACTCTTTTTAGGACAGCCAAAAAGGCACTACAGTGGAGGGTCGAGGTAGGGTTCCCTAAGTTTCTAAAGCCTTAGGCCAAGGCCTGAAGAGCCTGCACGCTGTTCAGGCACAACACCTAAACTTTCGTTCCCTCCCTGCATCCTCTTTGAGCTATAGTGTGATCTCCTAGTATCCCCTGTTAATAACCTCTATAAAATAGGGCTTAGGGCTTAGGGTCTAAACTCCTAGTATCCCCCCCTTAATAAGCCCCATAATATGGGGTTTAGGGTTTATGGTCTAAATTGCTACGGTGGATACTAAAAATCCTGCATGACCCTAAGTACCATATACATTGGGAATTATAGTACTATAGTATATTAAGGTCATGCAGGATTTTTAGTATCAACAGTAGTAGGGCTTAGAGTTTCGAGATCCCACGAAGAAGCGCCTCTTGCAGCTCGGTCCGTGCCCA
>CAJNIZ010005639.1:0-19080 GCA_905231905.1 Symbiodinium pilosum | reverse complement strand
CCCTAAACCATAAACTCTAAACCCACCCCCCTCTCCAAAAAAAACTGAAACTTTAAACCCTAGACCTTAGCCAGGAGCCTCATGAACCTCACCAGCAGCATTCTTGTTGATTACAGTGAGACCCCCTTTCTGGAGCACGAAGTCTAGGGGTTAGGGTTTCCGGTCTGGGGGTTCCACACGTCCGAACACAAAACACCTCCGCTAATGTCCAATGCTAATCTGACACAAAAATGAACTCCTAAACCCTCAAAACCTAAAGCGTGTGGTGTCTGTAGCTCAAGACCATGCAATCACTAATAGACAACATGCCTGAGTTGAAACGACCCCGTCCTCAAAGCAGATGAAGGGGAGATTGCAAAATGGAAACAGAAGGGTTTGCAATCGTGGCTAAAGTAAGGTTCCTGTTCGGGATAACATGACTTGCTACACTATTATATTTCATACTGGTCATGGGCTGTAATATACCAAACATGGAAAAACTACAAAAATGGCCCTAAGCCCCTAAGGCCTAAACCTTAAAGCTTAAACCCCTAACCCTAAACCCTAAACCCTGAACCTTAAAGTCTACAGCCCAAACCCTCAACCCTAACAATCATCCAGGTTGATTGCAAACCATCTCGGCGCCCCAGCACTGTGCAGCTCTTGGTGTCGGCGTAAAGGCGCAGCACCGAAGCTGGAAAAGCCCTGCGCGTTCAGGTCGTAAGGTTGTGGGTTTAGGGTGCAGGGTTTAGGCTGTAGGGTTTGGGGTCGAGGGTGCGGGGTTCACGGCGTAGGGTTTAGGGTGTGGGGATTAGGCCTTACAGGCGTTAGGTTTGAGGATTCCGGTTTAAGATTTCAAGGTGTAGGGCACATGCTTCAGGCTCACCTTCCCAAAGCTGACATGGAACCACACGAGGCCCTGCAGAGACTCCCGTCCTCTCCTAAGGGGTTGTGTGGAGTTTCAGGTGAGTACTTGGCGAAATTAGGATCCCATTCTGGTACCCCTAAGTATTAGATGCCGTAGTCGAATTTATTACCAGAAGGGGCCTGTGATTTTGAGCACAACCCATGTTATTTCACAGGAGGGTAACCTTTTGGATGTTCGTTTCAGGCATGCGATCCAAAAATTGGCGGATGGGGACTCATGATCCTGGGATTGCGGGATCAAAGTTTCAAGCTTGAAGTGCAGAGGTCGAAGTATACAGCCTCACCCACTAGTAGTGGACAAAGTAGGATATAGAGGGATCCCAACAACGTTACCCTGGCCATTTGTGGTTACTATTACTAGGTGGGGGGGGGAGGGGGGGTATATGATGGCTTCCCGCTAGTATTAAACCTGCCCCTACTATTAAAGGAGGGGTGGGAGCCCTTTAGAATTAGGGGTAAAGGATTACGACAATCGCTTCGTCCAGCTTCTAGTTCTTCACAAACCTAGGGGCGAGACATCCGCACAGCAAGAGGAATGAAGCAAAAGGCCACATGAGCTATAGTCCAAACTCCCAGAATATGCCCCTTTTTAAGCCTTGTAATACTCCCCTATATAATACCCTATAACTATATATCCCCCTTTCAGGAGTTTAGACTAAAGCTCACATGGTGCTAAGCTAAGTTTTGGGGCTTAGCAACAAAGGCCTTGAGGAATGGACCGTCTTCTCTATATGGAATTTCCCAAAATTAGGGGTACCCTTTTGAGGGTCCCCATAAGAAGGACTGTAGTATTTTGGGGTCTATATTGGGGTCCCCTTATTTTGCGCAACTACCATATGGTTTGGGAACAAAGGCTACTAAGTAATGCGCAGTACAGTCTATTCTCTATATAGCCCCCAGAATCGTGCCCGTAACACATGCCATCATTCCCTGCTAGGCAAAGGTGCGAGGGCGGTGACGGCTTGTGGCCCTCATGCTGGTTGCAAGACAACTTGCCTTTGCCTTTCCATGCGCTCATATGGGAATGAGTCGAAACCGTGTGCCCGAAGGCCCGCGCCAGCAACCCTCTGTTACAAAAGTATGAAACGCGGGGCTTGTTACATACCCTTTGTCGCGGCTTGTCGCGCAGCTTAAAATGACTAAGAACAGTAATGCCGAGGGGGGGGTGTCGCGACATGCGCCTGCCTGTTACGTACCCTATGTAACGGGGTATGTCGCGAGTGTGGGTCCCAGCCCTGTGACATACCTTTGGTTTTGACCCGCTCCCATATAACCAGCACGGGAGGAAGTAGTTCAAAGTTTTGAACTCAGCCCTTAAAGACTGCCTCGCCCTTCCGCCCCGCCCCCTGCCCTAAGCCCATCCCTGCCTGACAACCCTACTAAGCCTCACGCCTGAGACTCCCAACCCTTGTGAGCCCGTCCTGCGCATGAACGCTGGGGCCTTCAGCCGCTCTTGTTCCCGCTCTTGCTCCTCTTACACGTTCGACGGGGAGGGATTTTCGGTGCGAGCTGTTCTCGACACATAGGGCGTGGGTTTTGTTTGGGGTTCATGCACGAAGTTTGCGGCGATACTTAGTAGGGCTTGTTGGCAACTTATGATGGTTGCGATGGAAAGCACAGGTTTACTGCTTAGCACTTAGGGATGCCAATGGTGACCATCATGATTTGTAGGAACCTAGGGAATCATAAGCTCGAAAGATGGGGTTCCTCATGTTGCCAAAAGCTGTAGCGCTGACCTACCGGAAAAAATGTCTTCTTTTTGAGACATGTGGCGATAAACATACAATAGCCAAAAACCCTAATCCCCCAATGGACTTCAGTAGACTTTGCAGGACCCGGAAAACATCTTGCACAACTTGCAAGGGCTCGTCTGTTGCAGCCAGCAGCGATGCTGAGATCCAATAGAATCGAGCCCCTCCATTTTGCGTATTCTCACGCGAATGAGGTTGATCGCGCTCGTCGGAGCAGATTGAGCAACAAGAACACCTTCGATCGCTCTACAGGCAGCACTTAAAGAGGCCAGGCGTCGGCGGAAGTCCTCTCTCTCTACGTTGAGGACGTTGGGCTGTGTTTGGACATTAACGGGTGTATGTATTTCGGTAGCCCAGTAAACATCTTTCAATCAAGGCACTCTTGTTCTAGAAGGGAACCCAGAATCTAAAAAGGCTAAAGGTACCACGGGGCTTCCTGGTACGAGTAGGGTCAGGGGGACATAGTAAGCAGGTGGATCATTAGCATAATTGGGGTTACTATATGTCTCAGAGGGGTTATACACCTACTTACTAAGTTAAGAGGGTTAATGGGGTCGCTTCCATTTTCTTTTCCATTTTTCGCCCACTTACTAAGCCCCCCTGACACCCTAAGTTGGTACACGGGGAAGCTACATTCCTGGACACCAAATCATTCGCGCATGCCTGGATTCCAAGAACTTTGTCCGGGGCTTAGGCTTTACGGTTGAGACTTCGGGCTTAGGATTCAAGCTCCTCTATATATCCGATAAGCTGGGAGGCATTCGGCCGCTTTGTCGACAAATGTATATACGAGTTTCTTGTACCCTAAACCCTGAACTTACTAGTGCTTAGTAGGCAATAAGGGAATATCATCCCTATATGATCGAGAGTCTAAACTCCTAGTACCCTAAGTAGTAACCTATAATGCTGCCCTATATAATCCCCTAAATCTATCCCCTTTTCAAAACTTTACTCTATAGCTCATCTAGCAATGATATTCCCTCATTCCCTGCTAACCCCCTCAACCCTAAACCCACAGTAAATTCTAATGAGTAGCCTAGGACTGCAGTGAACGGCAACCTGAAGCTTCATTGGTGTCCCATCCTCTGAAGCCTGTATTTACTTGGGGTTTAGGGCTTAGGGTCCACAAACCCTTAGGCCCTGAAACGTAGCCTCTTAACCCTAATCAATCCCACATCCAAATACAACCCCGAGCCCTAAACTCTTAACCCCTTCGCACCCTAATCTCCCATCCCCAAACCCAGAAACCCTGAACCCAAAACTCAAAGTCCCAATCGCTTTGGAGCTCCCTCTGTAGCTTCTGCAGCTCTTTGGCTAGCAGCGGTTCGAAGGCTTCTGCCTGACTTGAGCTTAGGGCTTGACTGTCTTTGGGTTCAAAGTGTTTGCAGAGGTCATCCCTAACCCCTAGACACTAAGCACTGACTTTCTATGCTAGACCGAACCCTAAACCCTAAACCCTAGACCCCCCAAAGTTATGCATGAATAGGTTCTCTTATACAGAGATGAGGAGATCCCAAGTCTAGACCCTAAATCTTAGATCCTAAATTGTTTATATTGTCCCAAAGTGACACCCGGACCAGCTTCTCAAAACAACGTAGGTGCTGGCCTACCTATTGTGTAGGATATATGGTTTAGGGTTTAAGGGTTCAGGTGTAGGGTTTATGGGTTTAGCATGGTTTATGGGTTTTAGGGGTTTGAGGCTTCAGGGCTTAGGAGTTTAGGGTTTTCAGTTTAAGGCTTAGATAGCCGCAAGCTGGAAGAGCGAAGGTGTCGCAGAGGCGTCGAAAGCTGGAAGAGTGAATGCGTCGCCCAATTCGTAACCCAGGAATACCTCCAATATAACCCTCCCTAAACCCTAAACCCTAAACCTTAAACCCTAAACTCTGAACCCTAAACCCTAAATCCTAAACCCTACTAAAGCCCTTGCCCTGTTGATTCTTCAGCTTGCGTGTCTGGTTCAGCTGTCGCAACTCTGTGGAGTCACCACAGCGACTGTCTCAGGGAAGGAGTCACTGGCTTTATGCTGCAACTACGTGACTTTTGTTTGCAAGGTTTTCGCTACTTTTTCCCAGGGGTGAAGGTTTAAGGATTAGATTTGGGTTTAGGCTTGCGGTTTCGCGCGCTGTTATTGGACGTGGCTTATTGTTGCAGGTGTATGGATGAATGCATGCTTTGAGTTAGTTCGGGGAGGGTAAGTCCCTAAACCCTAAATAGTAGTTTCCATCTTCTTTTCCACTATCCCTATTTAACACCCATATAGTAATATAACACCTATATAACCCTAAACCCTATTGCTTAGAGGTTTGAGGAGTAGGTCTAAGGTTTGAAAGGGTTTGGGGTTTTATTAGGGTTGCATTAGGGCTATATTTGGGGTTATATTGGGGTCATGTTGGGGTTCTATTGGGGTTAGAGTTACACTGGGGTTATATCTAGCTTACATGCGCTGTGACCATGACAAGTTGCCCAACTGTGCTTACTGCTCTGCTCGCCTTAGCTCAAAAACGCACTTTTGATTCTAGGTTGGCCCCTAAAACCCATTGAAAAATATTAGTATATATGGTCCCCTATTTACGCCATTATGGAAAATATTAAATATCCCAGGGGCCTTCCCAGAATTGCAACCCCCAAAGTGAGCCTTAGGATGAGTGCGTGTGTGCTCTGGGATTCAGCGGCCTGTGCTTGACTGCTGGTGTTCTCCCAAGATCCATGGTGAAGAATTTCGGGCTTGGCTGCAAGAGCTTAGTATTTCAGACGTAACAAGATGCCAAAATTGCTCTAACAATTTTCTGGAAGGCTCAAATCTTGGTACCCAAACCTGCCAGAAATCATGCATGCACCATTTTTTGGGGGGTTTGTTTCTTGGGAGCCAAACCTACCAGAAAGGTTGCACGAACTATCGCCTCGCGGGCAAGAAAAGCAAAAGAGAGGATGCCAAGCTTGCATCTTCTTACTCATGGTTAGTTTATATTGGGGTTATGTTGGGGTTATTTTGTTTGTTTATATTGGGGTTATATTAGGGTTAGACGGGGTTATATTAGGGTTAGATGGGGTTAAATTAGGGTTATATTGGGGTTATGTTGGGATATATTGGGGTTATATTGGGGTTATATTCTGGTTAGATGGGGGTTATATTAGGGTTTATTGGGGTTATATTAGGTTAGTAGGGGATCCGGGAACATAATCTTGACATTATTCCCTACTTACCACCAGTAGGTTATTTGTGAACAGATTCCCTGGCACGACAAAAGGAATTCAGTAGTGATCCTAAGCTGCCGCCTAGGCAGCTGGGTTTTAGTACTGGTGGAAGAGCCTAGCTACCAGCCAGCTCCACTTATTTGAAATGATTCCCCGGCAAGGATACTTGGATGGTCAGCGGGACTGAGTAAATAGGGTATGAACCTCTATAACCCCTATAGTAACCCTAGCCATCCTAATTATTACCTACTTACAAAGATAAACCCTGAACCCCAAACATCCAAACCCGCAACCCTAAACCCTAAATCCTGAAACCTAAACCTTAAACCCTAAACCCTGAACCTTAAAACCCTAAACCCCGAACCCCAAGCCCTAAACCCGTGCCTGGGTAGGGTCCTTGATGGTAAAGAAAACGCTGACCTACCAGGGCCAGGTCTTCGGCTCAGGGCTAGCAGTGGGAGAGTGAGTAGAGGTACCATTATGGTTAGGGCTTAGGGTGTAGGGTGTAGAGGTTTAGGGTGTAGGGGTTTAGGGTTTAGGGTGTAGGGTTTAGGGCGTAGAGTTTGGGGTTTAGGGTGGGGCTGTGAATATAGGTGCGATTATAGGGGTATATCTAGGGATTATATATTAGTAACCGCACAAACAGTAACAACAGCAAATGGGAATATATAATACGTTCATCGGAACGGCGACCTGTGCTTAGGACTTTGCTGGCTCCTGATTGCGAAAACATACACAGTTTAGGATTGGTATAACGAAAAACTTAATATTCCCTACTGGATATCAGTATATTGGACCAGACCCTAGGGACAACTGGTAGGGTCTAGGATTTAGGGTTCAAGGAAAAAGCTTCCAAGTACTCCAGCCGGAAGCCCCGCCGAGCAACTGTTGGGTCCTGGCCCCACCCAGAAACTTACTGGGTGGGCAGGACCCAAGGTTTAGGGCTTAGGGCCCCCTGCAACAAAAGCCAACAGTTAGCTTAAGGAAAATGGAAGGATTTATGCTTTACTTTTCCTCTTCGTCGGCGTTGCTTCGGATAGGGATACTGATGTTTCAGCTTTCTAGGTTCTGCTGCGAAGCTACCCTGCGAAGCACTGAAGCTCGGCAGGCACATTGTGAAACACACTTGCTAGGGCAGGTCTCAGGTTGAGAGGGTATATTTGGGGTTCAGGTTTTAGGGTTTAGGTTTTAGATCGCAACAAACAAGGGCCACGAGATAATCTGGCTAGAACTCGAGTGTTCCTTGAGTGGGCGCTATACCCTGAATGATATTCGGATCCCTATATGATGCAAGATATATTCCGTAATTCAGGGATATGAGGCTTTCTGGGGAGCAAAATGCTAAAACCCTTCTTCAAGAATGTTCGTTACTTTGGACTTGCCATATGATGTACAACTCTGGTAGCTTCAGTGGGCCATTTTCGTTCATTTCCTTTCTGTCACCCTACCACTAGGTACCAGCCTAAGCCCTAAACCCTAAACCCCAAAACCTAAACCCTAAACCCTAAAACTAGTCTCATTTCCATAACTCTATCACGGCTTCTGAGGTGGCCCTACCTAGATCACTCCTCCCAGGTGTGGTCTGGCTCAGAAAAACGGACAGGGATTAAGGTCTAGGGTCACCCTTATGTAACTAGAATATAGGGTATATGGGGATCTTACTATAATATACCCAAAGACATGCTCTATCTATTAAAGGGGGACTATAAGATTGAGGGTTTAAGCTTTAGGGCCTAGCCTAGATCCACAAGACCAACAGTTTCGAAACCTGTGAAATCCTACATGCAAACTAATATAGACCCGCAATGCCTCCATGGATCCTGAAACACATGTAGGTACCTACTTCCTGCCATGCACGCTATACAACACAAAGTAACCCCAGTACGAAGCATACGTACTAAGTCAAGAGAACCTAAACCCTAAACCCTAAGCCCTAAACCCTTAAGCCACCACAGACCAGTGCCTGTTTTTTCACCATGCAGGACTTGGTCACGGAGTCCAATAACGAGCCTAGGCGATACCACCGGGATCTGCTTAAGTTTACGTAGGGGTTATATGTACCATTGTCTAGACTCCTAGTATCCCCCTTAAATTAATAACCCCTGTAGTAGTCCCCTATATAATCCCCTATATAACCCCCCTTTAAGGAGTTTAGACTATAGCTTATATGGGGCATGTATGGGGGCTTTTTGGGATAATGGAAAGGGAAAGGGAAACTCCTATTAGGGTCTTAGGATTTAGGTTCTCTTTCGGGGATGCTGTGCATGTATGGTGAAAAATGCAACCTCCTCATAACTTCAACCTAATACAGGTTCCTGAGCAGCAACGTCCCCTATCCACCCAGATGTTGTAAAAAAAGACCTACTTCAGCAAAGGCGTAGGTTTAGTTTCATCTAGGGTCTCGGATGCAGGGCTTTAGAAGTTCGAAGTTAGTTCAAGGTTAGTAAAATACGCGGGCCCCTGAAAATCTACCTGATCTGCGTAGCGTTTCCTTGGTGGTTGAACGAAGCAAGAATACATTCTTCCTTATATGAAATACTATGCCCCAAGAGGAGGATCTAATCTTACTCCAGTATCCCCAAACAAAAACACTATTCAGTTGAAGGTAAACCCAAAACCTGTACCCTAGACCCACATTTATGGCTCGGAGTTGAAGGACTCATGCTTCTGGACTTTGGGTTTAGGGATTAGGGTTTAGGGATTAGAGTTTGGAGATTAGGGTTGAGGGATTAGGGATTAGAGTTTAGGGTTGAGGGATTCGAGCTTAGGGATTAAGGACTAGGGTTTAGGCTCGGTCTAGGAATGTAGCCTCCATGGCTAGGGGTCTCTGCTGCTGTATGTGGCCCATGGCTTTGAAGCTTCAGGCCGCTCCTTTTAAGGGCCGAGCCCATGTAGGATATGTAGTGGTTTCCCAAAATTCGGGGTACCATTTTGGGCTGTCCTTGTAATTATATAGGAATAGAATATATTTGGGTCTATATTAGCGTACCCTAATTTTGGGAAACTACCATGTCTAGTTTCAAGAAGCCCTGACACATCCATCATCCCTGTTCTCCACAAGGTCCCCAACCCCTGATGAAGTCCAGGGTTTAGGGATGGGGATTTAGGGTTCAGGGCTGAAAAAATCGAATGCACCCCTTCTCATCAAGTTTGAGGCTTAAGGTTAAAACTCAAAACCTCAAGTCCCAAACCCCCCTAAACCCTAAACCCCTCAAGCCTTCTGCTAAGGACCTGGCGCACCTCGTCCGGGTTGCACGACCTCGCCGGAGCAAAAGCTGGTGATTCTTGCTTCGTCCCTTACTTGCTGTACTAAGTCCATAGGCCTTCTTTGGCTGTTCTGCAGGGGAGTATGAGGGGCACAAGGTAAGCAGAGGTTCCTTTTCAGGGTTTAGGGAATCAGGTTTCTTGATAATTTGCTGGACGTTTCTGAGGTCCTACGGATAAACGCTAATTGGTGATCAGTAGGAGATAAGCACTCATTCATTGAAGGGATTATCTAGGGACAGGTATAGCCTTCCACGTGTCCATTCCATACCCCAAGCCCTAAAAGCTGAAACCCTGAATAATCTGGTAGCTTTAGGGTTTAGGGTTTTAGGCTTTAGGGTTGTAGGGATTAGGGCTTTAGGGTCTAGAGTGTTAGGGTTGTAGGGTTGTAGGGTTTAAAGTTTTAGGGTTTAGGGATAACGCTACATCTTGAATAATCTAGCAGCTTCCAGTTTCTATGGGGCTAGACGCCTCGCATGCACACTTGCCACTTGGAAGTTAGGGGGGAAAACGTGGGGATCCTACCCTTGAGAATTCCTGGGGTTTAGGGTTTTGGGGTTTAGGGTTTAGGGCTTTGGGTTTAGGGGTTTAGGGCTCAGGGTTGAGGGATTTGGCTTTCAAACCTCAAGAGTTCGACAAATTGGGCACTGCCTCCACTCTGTGAATCATGCATCGGGTACTGATAGAATTATGGACAGGGCTCCTACAACAAAAAAACTGAAGGTCTGACTAGATAATTCCTCTAGCATCTTTAAAAAGACTACAACCCTGCAAATACCAAGGAGACTTCCATGTAATCCCTACATAATCTCTGTAGTCCCTATAGTCTCAATTTTCTTGTCCATTGTCCCAGCATAACCCAATACAACCGTCTGTTGAGAAATCCACAGTCCGAGGTAGGGAAGTAAAGACAAGGGAAATCGGTATTAAGGATCAGAGTTTCGCAAATAAACAGTTCTGCCCATGGCTTAGTATACAAGACGGCGTCATGAGTGTATGTACCGTGGCTACGAACCGTCCTTCCTAGGAGAGTACACGATGCCCAAAGCAATCCTCTGTAATTAGGACACACAGCTCCAACAAAATCACTTCCCAACTTTGTGAGTGTCCCTTGTCAGGAGCTGTCACTCTAGGTTCGTACCTTGGCTTAACAGGTCAGATGGATAGCCTACGAGACTTGCCAACATAATTACCTCCCAAAACCCTAAACCCTAAACCATAACATCTTACCAAACCTAAACCGGAAACCGAAGCCAAGAGTATGAACTAAGCAGGAGCATCTGCAGCAGGAGATCGACGATGCACTGTAGACATCAGGAGGGTGTATATAGTTTCCAAAGTTAGCTTCCGACAACAAAGGCCCCCCCAATATGCTATTACCCAGGGGAACCACCCAAGAGGGAACCCCCAATCCTAGGAAACAGCCGTGCCGGTCTTCACATATTCAGATGTCTTTGCCACGCGACGTGCTTCGGTCGCTGTCTACCACGATGAAGTGGTGCACTCGCCTCGGGCAAGGACTATCCCCTCCCACGTCTAGGATATGCAAACCAGTAGTGTTTTTTTTGGGTGGTTGAACCTAGTAAGATTATATTCCGTATAATAAATACTATGCCCCAAACGGAGGAAATACTCTTACTCTACAGTGGGTACATAATATCTTCCAAAAAATATTACTCAAATGGAATATTTAAGAACCATGGGTCTGGGATATTTTACCCCTACCCCAATAAGGGAGAATCACATGAGCTATAGTCCAAACTCCTTAAAGGGGGTTATGTAGGGGATTATATAGGGGACTACTATGTGGCTAATTAAGGGGGATACTAGGAGTTTAGACTATAGCTCAAATGGAAAAAAGCATGGAGAATGGAATGGAAACTGGGGCACCGTAGCGCGCTATGGGGATCAGGGCTTTGCCAGAAAACTGGGCCTCCTTTGGCAGTCCCTTTGATGGAAACCCCCACATGAAGGAGGTCCGCGGTAGTGTAAGGAACGCATCCCCCCTTCCTTGTCCGTTCAGCTTTGTGTCTATAGTCCCCCTTAAGTAGATAGAATACTGCTTTGGGTATATGATAATAAGATCCCCAGCTAACCCATATTCTATCTACTCAATGGGGCCTATAGCATCTTCGCGCGTCTGTCAGAACTTTTGAGGCTACGGTGGGGTTCTGCATGAAAAGGGGGCCAATTAAGGCCAGACGAATCAGTTGTGGAAGAGTGCTCTCTACTCGCTTGACATTCTGAGTCTCTGCATGCTCGTGTTCGGCTGCAGTGCTGGCTGCAAAGTTCAGTGGGAAATAGGTGCGCCTACAGTCATCTCCACACCGTGAAGCTGCAGAAGGTTATGTATGGGAGCATATATACTGCATAAGGAAAGCTAGGATGCCAAACCTGATCACACGGAATCAAGGGTTCCTGGGTTGTACACCTAAAGTCGTACCCTTGAGAGCTTTCCCAAAATGGCCCCAATATAGCCCTTCTGGGAATCAATGTTGTTTTCTAAAGTTCCTTAAAAGGATCCCAGAACCAAGGGATCCTTTCCATAAGCAAGGAAACCCTTCAGGCAACGAAGTGGTAACAATCTTCAACTTAGTCAGAGGTGGTACAGTTCTCTATAATACCCTAGATCCGTAAAGGACGGTATGATGAACAGCTCCTAACAAGGAGTTTAACCAAATGGAAGAGAACTCATCATACTTTTAAGCAGACTTCAACCCCAAACCCTAAACCCTAAACCCAAACCCTAGGAAGCGATCAACCCTAGAATGTCTGAACTGTAACAACCCCAAGTCCCCAAACCCCAGAAACCCTCTAAGAACCACAAACACTGAATCCCCAAACTCTACCGTAAACTCTAAAAGCTTTAACGTTACAAAGAAAAGCACGGCAAATGCTGAACAACTCTACACCCATAAACCCCAACTTGTCCGTAAACCCCTATCCCTAAACCCTCGACCTTTAAATTCGGAATTGTGAGATTCTATACCCGATAGAACCCCTGAAGGCTCAATTTAGGGCCCATATGGCCTCCATAGGGTCCTTTATAAGCCCCAGTCTCTATGTCATCTCCATTCAAACCCTGAAACCCTGAAACCCTAAACCCTGAAACCCTAATCCCTAAACCCTAAACCCTAAACCCTGAAACCCTAATCCTTAAAACCCGGAATGACCAGCTCCGAGCTCCCAGCTCCCACGGCACTGTGTCATCGTCCTTCACGGGCACAAGATACAAGGTTGAGGCTGGAGGTTTAGTGTTTAGTTGTTTTTTTGGGGTGCCTCTTTTAAAAGGGTTTAGGGGTTAGGGTTTAGGAGTTAGGGTTTGGGGGGTAAGGTTCAGGGATTTTCGCTTACGGCCATATAGGGAAATGCATGGAAAGAGCCGGGAACGGCACTAATAGGGACTGTTTAAACCCTTAAACCCTTAACCCTTAAACCCTCATACTTATACCCTAAACCTTAAACCCTTAAATCCTGAAACAAATCTTCCCTTGTCCCTTAAACCCTTAACCGGAGAGCTATCTGAAAGCTGTCCTCGCTGGACGATGTGGGGGTTTCCTGGGCCGCTTGGCGTTTGGAAGGGCTTGCTTGTCTGGGTTTAGGGTTTAGGGTTAGGGTATAGTGTCTTGGATAGTGTAGAGTTTAGGCTTTAGGGTTTAGGATTTAGGTTTAAGGCTTATATGGCGGAGGTCCAAGTGGTAGTTATCCACAGGGAGGACATTTCTTACAAAGAACAAGTATGACTTGACAACCTGTAAACATCGAATACTTACTCTGCTTCATGGTTTAGGGTTTAGGCTCTACGGTTTAGATTTGAAGTTTAGGGCACAAGGCTTCCATTGGAGCTGAGGTGTAGATGGTCCTTGGCTCAGGTGTACTGGGCGCTATGGAACTCTTCAAGCACCAGATGCACCCCAGCTACCCTACAGAACCCTGAGCCCTAAACACTAAGCCCTGCTGTTAGGAGCCCTTCTCATCATGAAATCCGGAAATCCATGGTAGGCTACCCCTAAAACAATTCGTGGACGGTAAGAAAATCGTGGGACCCTAACATGATCACTGGAATATCTAGGGTTTACGGAATCACGATTTTTCCCGTGGTCACTATTGATCGGCAGGGGGAGAGCGGGGGGTCCTTCTTCCCATGCATAAATTGTTTTACAGTAAGGCTGCGCGGCGCCCGGAAAGCAGTTCCTAAATACAAGCTATGAAACCTAAATTTACCTTGAACCCTACGCCTCCACGTATTTTACCAACCTCTACACGCCGAAGTTCCAACCTCTGAACCCCAGATCCGTAAACCTACAAAGCCTGAAGCCCAAATTCTCAAATCGTCAACGTCCCCCAAATCCCTCAACTAAACCCCTGAATCTCAAATTCGTTTAAGTCCACATATGTATATACATGTGTGTGTATTCATGTCTTGTTTTCTTCTATATCTTTGCATACAACCTCCGCATCCCCTTGCACAGAAGCCTCCAAAACCCTAAACCCTTAAACCCTGAACTCCCAATCCATGAGCCGCCGAATTTGAAAGTCAAGGCGCCCAAGGGTCCGCCATGATAACCTTGCGGCCACCCCCAATGCGCCGGGGACGCTGGCACCTTAGGATTTAGCGTTTATAGGACTTAGCATATAGGAGTCAGGGTTTGGGGCTCAGCGTAGAGGACTTAAAGTTCAGGGTTCAGGGTTTTGCGTAAGTATGGGATTAGGCGCATTAGGGTTTGAGCTTAGGGCGGCCCCATTAGCCCTGTTACAAACCAATCATTTTAGCCCCTCCTTTCAAAGTCCTGAGTGTCAAGGCTCTTGTGCGATCTCACTGTCTCCTCTCAATCTGTGTTGGTGCACCAAGCGCAAGGAAAGCAAAAGCGCTAGAAACAACCCCGATTCACGCATGAGGCTGCTGAGGATTTCGTTGCCAGTCTTGCCCAAGAGGCTAAGGACACATTGTTTGCATTGACCCTGAACAGGATGAAGGACAACGCAACCATGCTGCAACTTGCAAACCCTGTAAATATTTCTTCTAGGTTACCAGGCAACCATTTGATAACAAGGGTACCCTTTTCCCTACTATAAGGAAAGCCCAATTTTTTCAAAAAAAAGGAATAAGGGTACTACTGACTCGGTCATCTAGCCTTCTTAGTTCTGGTCACCCATGAGCCCCCGAGTCGGGGGTGGGCAGGATTCAGGGTTTGGGTCTTTTGGGTTCAAGGTTTAGGAGTTGCGGGTTTAGGATTTGAGGTTTAGATTGGTTTAACTTCTGGGGCCTACGTTTCAGGCTTTAGGGGTTTAGCTCAGGGTGTTTGGTTCAAGGTCTAAGCTTTGGGGGCTTGGGGCTTTTGGTGTAGGATTCAAGTTTGAGGTGTAAAGTTTGGGTTTAAGATGGTTTAAGATTCGTTTGAGGATCTAGCGTTCAGGGTTCAGGGTGCTTAACGCTTATTAGTGACATGTCTGGAGCCATAAACGCCAAGCCTGGACGGGCCCGGTAAGCCTTATGGAGGCCAGAGGACTGGAGTTTAGGATTTAGGGTTCATCGGCTTAGGGTCTAGTCACTATTACTGGGTGGGGGGTCCACCTAACTGATATAGATGACCGGATCTACAACCTCACCCCCCACCCCAAAGCCTGGGCCTCACTGGTGGTTCGTGGGGAGTGGGATCCCTATCGGTATCCTTACTTGCAGGGATTAGGGCTAGGGTTTAGGGTAGCTCAGGGGTCAGTATAATCTATATTCCTCAATCTTAGCCTCTAATTCCCCAAGAAGGAAGCACATGCTTCCGGAGGAATACAGAAGAACAAACATGAACGAATGCCCCAAAAACATGATTCCCTACCAACAACAAACCCTAAACCCCGTACAACATAGCTGTCTCCTTTTTCCATAACCCACTAACCACTCTGAATCCTAAACGGCGTAGTAGACTCCGTTTTCCTTCCCGTTTCCTACTAACCACCCTAAACCTTAAATAATCTAGAAGACCCCATATTCTTTACCCATTCCCCACAAACTAACCTTTAAAAACAGAGTACGTCCCATTTTCTTCTCCATTTCCCATGAATCATATATCGTAAGCCCTAAACCTTAAACCCTAAATCCCTAAACTATTCAACCGTAAATCCTAAACTATTCAACCCTAAACTCGAGATAACCCATTTTAGTAGTTCCCATTTTCTTTTTTCAAAGATAACCCTATGGTCAACTTAAAGCCATCAGGGCTCTGGCTTGCTCTGCAATGCTTCCGACTCGTCAAGAATTCCACTGCGCGGCATGGCCTACCAAGTTCTAAAGGGCTTGTGAAAGGGAATTGTGGCGCAAGGTCAATTCAGGGCTCAGGGTGTGAGGTTTAGTAATTAGGATTTAGCCTCTATTGATAATTAGATTTCCACTGCTTCCAATTCGATTTTAATTAGGTTTCAATAGCATCCGATTATACACCCGTCATGCTCGGGCCGTATGATAAATCCAACAAATATTGAATACGGGCTTGTGGGCGGGAGTCTCTGCATTGGGGGAAATCATCAAGGTAGATTAAAACACAAAACAGAGAGCCTAACTTATAACAATTACCTAGCTTTAGGTTGTAAACTTTCGGCTAAAGCCTACACCTCAAACCCTAAACCCTAAGGCCTAAACCCAAAACCCTAAGGCCTAAACCCTAAACCCAACAGTTGTCCAAAACCTTAACCATGTGCAACTCTCAGGCATTGTCTGGGCGCGGGGAGCTTTTGCTTTTTAACTAGTGCTCTGAAACTCCTGTTTCCTGAATCCGATCCCCAGAGCCGTCCCAAAGGCCCCTAATTACCCGCTAAATGGGGGTTTCCCAAAGTTAGGGGTACCCTTTTGGGGGTTTATAGGGGTTATATAGGGGTTCTATAGGGTTTGGGGATTACAGGGTTTAGGGTTTCCCAAAATTAGGGGTACTTTTTTGGGGGTCCCCATAATAAGGATTGTAGTATTTTGGGGTCTGCATTGGGGTCCCCTTATTTTGGGAAACTACTTACTAAATCTCAATCCTTTAAACCTCAATCCCCAGACACTATGGCAGCTGCTGTTCATGGATCATTTTTTGGAAAATTCAGGGTCCAATGTCCTTGCATCGTCAAGCTTTCTGATAAGCTGAGCAATGACAAGTACTATGCAGACGGGTGCTGTAATAAAAGCTGCTTCCCGATCAATTTATGTTGCTCTTGTGGCGCGTAGGTCAGACAGCAGCCTTTGCACAAGAATATGTTATGATGTTTGCTGGGATCTGGTCCCGGAATTAAGCACGACAAGTGCGCAAGCCTTGGGAAAGTCATCAAAACAGGAATCTTTGAGATGCGTGTGGGTAATTTTCAGGAGACCATAAGGTCTCTTTAGTTCAGCAGGCAGGCCTTGACCCCATGAGCTTTGCCATGAAACCCTTTTGGGGGTCCAAGGTTCTGAATCAAAAAAAAACGCTGCGCCTGCAGCAAATCCATGTACTTCTTGTTCATGCAGAGCTGAACGCGCCATCTGCAATGAAAGCCATCTAGTTTAGGGTTTAGGGCTTAGGGTTTCAAGCCCTCAGCCTCACTGTGCACTTGGTTTTGTGTAGGGACCCTCTTTAATGTGTTTTCGCCGCCGCTTATTCAGGACATGGCCAATGTTTGGGTGACCCTGTTTAATGTGTTTTGTTTTCGGGGCCAAAAAAATACGGGACCGAATCCAGACCATCCCTTCTAAAGTAATCCCCAAGGCCTCCCGGGGCCCTCAGTACCGTGGGAGCCTTTTTGAGGACGTCTAATTTCCATTTTTCGGGAGGCCCTAATGTTAGGGGGGAGGGGGGGGGGGACCCCTAAGATAAAACAGGGTGCAACATTAAACCCCACAGCAAGGCATCCTAAAGTAGGTCAATGTACCATCTTAGAGAATTTCAACCTCTATTCCCGGATCACTCCTATGCCCCTATAGGGTCTTTATATTAGGCAGCCTAACATCCGTATTCTAATGCAATGCGCCCCTATACTAGCCCGAAATTCTGGACCCTGGGTCCTACGGGCTTAAGGCGGTTGAAATGACAAAACCTGGATCAAAGACATGGGCTTAGGACTACCCAGTGAGTTTCAAACACGCTTCAGCAACATCGAGGACGTAAGCATTGAGGCCAACAAGTTCATTCCTTCCCACAAGGCGTTTGGAATTGGATTTTGTCTTAAAAAGCTGCACTCTTCTTTATCAGATGAGCTATAGTCATTTTTTTTGAAGGGGGGTTATATAGGGGATTCTATAGTGTACTACTATAACGCTTATTAAGGGGGATACTAGGAGTGTAGGCAATGGATCATATGGCATGTCTATTCCCCTATCTACTACCTCGAAACGAGGCGCATATCTGGCTCCCCATGTTACTTTCCAGCTTTGGAAGCCGTAGCAGAAATTCGACCGAACACCCGAACCCAACAGAAAATGCGATGTCTAAACTCCCCCCCTTAATAACCGCTATAGTAGTCCCCTATATCATCCCCTATAACCCTTTTGGGATTTCGGTCCAGTTTGAATACCATCCAATTAAATACCACCCCAAGACTACCTACAAGGAGTCCCCCATCAAAGCCCATAGCTTGGAGAAACCAGTGGTCCATTGGTTCTGGTTTAAAGTTGGAACCCTGGGTTTGGGGTACCTTTCAGGCCATGCTGTGGGGCTACTGAACAAGACTCTAAGATTATCAGGTTATGCGTACATCGCAGGTCCATCAGGTTATGCGTACATCGCAGGTCCACTGTTCGGATGGTATAGGGAGCGTTGCGAGAACGAAGCTGCAAGCCCGAAGCACTGAGCCTGACAAATCCTTTGCCCTTGATTCTGGACCTGAGGCTCCATTTTGTAAAGTGTTTTTCCAGTCAAAGCTTGCCCTGTAGAACCCCAAATAAGTGCCCCGATACTGAAAGAGTCCCCCAACTCTAGGCCAGTACTAGATGGAAGGGTGTTTATTACAAGGGGAGTGGGGGTCCTACTAGAATCCCAACACCTTAAAACCTAAATGACACAGCAGCTTCCATGTCTCCATTCCCCTTCATGCCCTTACATAACCTCTTGTATTATGTGGGACGTGATGATACCCAGAAGCCTAAACCCTAAACATTAAACCCTTCACCCAAAACCCAAAACCCCAAATCCCTACCCCTGTCGATCATCCCCTACCCCTTAACCCGAAACCCTAAGCCTTCTACCCTAAGCCCTAGACCCTCTACCCTGAAACCCTAAACCCTAAACCCGAATCCCTAAGCCTTATACCCTGAACCCTCTACCCTGAAACCCTAAGCCCTAAACCTCAATCCCTAAAGCCTAAACCCTCGAACCTTAATCCCTAAACCCTGTTGAGAAACTCCAACATGTCCATTCACCCGAGCCTGGCGATGCTGGAGAACACGGCAGTCTGGCGCCGATGCCACACAGTAAACAAGGTTTACGTAGGGTTCAGGGTTTAGTGTTTAGGGTTCAGGGTTGGGGGTTCAGGGTTCAATGTCTCAAGGTTCAGAGTTCCATGTTTAAGTTCAAGGCTAGGGTTAGGATGTAGAGTTTGAAGGTTGGGGCCCTGTGTTTATTGGGAGAGGCCGCCGTTCCCCAGACTTGGTGTTCGGAAGCCTACAACTCCCAAGGTACATACATGCATACATACATGCATACATGCATACATGCATACATGCATACATACATACATCCATACATCCATACATCCATACATCCATACATCCATACATCCATACATCCATACATCCATACATGCATACATCCATACATCCATACATCCATACATCCATACATCCATACATCCATACATCCATACATCCATACATCCATACATACATACATACATACCATACATCCATACATCCATACATCCATACATCCATACATCCATACATCCATACATCCATACATCCATCCATACATACATCCATACATCCATACATCCATACATCCATGCATCCATGCATCCA
>CAJNIZ010005638.1:0-19086 GCA_905231905.1 Symbiodinium pilosum | reverse complement strand
CTGCGGATGACTTGACGGATCCTGCACCTGCTACTACTTTTGCTCACCTGGATGCCACTACCGTACTGAGCCGTAAGATTTCCGAGCTTGGAATATACCCGGCTGTAGATCCTCTGGATTCTACTTCCCGTATTCTGGCGCCCGAGATTGTTGGTGATGAACACTATAAATGTGCACAACGTGTGAAGGAGATCCTTCAGCGTTATAAAGAACTTCAGGATATTATTGCCATCCTGGGTATGGACGAACTTTCGGAAGATGATAAATTAGCTGTACACCGCGCACGCAGGGTTCAGCGTTTTCTTTCTCAGCCTTTCCACGTAGCTGAACAGTTTACCGGTATTCCCGGAGTTTTGGTGGACATTCAGGATACGATCAAAGCCTTTAATATGATTATAGACGGTGAAATGGATAAATATCCTGAGGCTGCCTTTAACCTGAAGGGTGGTATTGAGGATGTGATTGAGGCCGGTGACAAAATGTTGGCCGAGGCAGAAGCTTAATTTTTAAGGTAGAGGAGTTACCCTTAACCTTAAGCGTTAAAACTAAAGTATGCAACTAGAAATTATAACCCCTGAAACGGTGATCTTTAATGGAGCTGCTGATGCCGTTCAGCTTCCGGGGAAGGAAGGCTTGTTTCAGATTCTGGATAATCACGCCCCTCTCATCAGTACTTTAAAAGAAGGTGTGGTGAAGATAGATATCCCTGATTCATATAAGAAGTTTAATGAATTGAGCGGACATATTGAGCCGGATAAGAGTAATGATCGCGTGCTTCGCCTGGCTATTAAAGGAGGCGTAGTGGAGGTTCAAAAGAATAAAGTTATCGTATTGGCTGATTAAAAGCTTCTACCTTAAAAGTAAAAGAAAGCCCCGCATTGCGGGGCTTTCTTTTTTAGTTATCCCGGTTTTTCCCCTGACAGAACTTTATCCCTTTTGGATAATACATATTTTTCCAGGGTTTGATCCAATTCCTCAAGAGACTTTGGGTCTGTGATCTGAGTATTTATATTCATTTTTCGATTCGATGTGATCAGAGTGTAATCACCCGCAAATTTTTTAATGGAAACAATTTCTGATAGTTTCAGCTTTGAACCGAAAAGGTGGTTTTTACGTATAAAACCATCTTTAATGGTAAGATACTGTTGCTTATGCTCATACCAGCTGATTAAAAGGGAAAAAATTCCGGCTCCGCAAATTCCGGCTCCTATAGAATCCAATTCAGAGGCACTGTTTAAAAGTAGGCTAGTGATAAAGATAATTGCTCCCCCACCGCTCATAAATAGTGCTGATCTCAATTGTGCTTTGAGCCTGGTCCGGGCGTAACGGATTTTCATATAATAGCTGATTTAGATCAAAAACTTTAATTATAAACATATACCACTCCGCTTCTATAGTCTGTCCGGTATTGTATTAAACTCTCCGAAGCTCCATCTGAAGGAGAACCATCAAACAAGACGTATTTTTCATTGTTGCATTTACACTGCGCATAAATATCATCATCGGTTATAACAAGTTCACTGCAATCTTCACTGTAGTGTACCGGGCAGGCGCGATCAAAAGCTACAAAATCATCCTGGGTATTATTAATAAAGCGCCTTACCACTATAATGCCCCGATAGCCTCCCTGGTGGTATACCCAGCCACCTGGAACTTCCAAATCGTAATTACTGGGGTTATTCAGATAGACATATTGCTCTACCTGGATGTTTGGAAAGTCTCTTTGGCGGTTTTTTTTACACCCCTGAGCAACCATCGCTGAAAGCAGAGTCAATAAAAGTAGAAATCGCATACAAATAATTTGATTGTAAAGATACTATTAACTGTTTTCAGCTCCTAAATCGTATTTAAAGCCGGTAGGTTTCACAAATCTTAAAGAAATGTTAAGATGAACCACTTCATTTTCAAGTTTTTATTGACATACCCTTTCATTTACTGCGATTTACACGTTGTTGAGAAGGATTTATTTATGTTATATTTACGCCCTTTTAGAAAAATAACCGAGGGGTTTTCAAACCTAAATCGTGATATATGGGAAAGAAGTTACTAGCGCTATTATTGACAATTTCGTCTTTTTATTCTTTTGCGCAGACCAGACCAGGTTCTTTGAGAGGAACTATTATTGATGCTCAAACAGGAGAGTCTCTTCCATTTGTGAATATTGCAATAAAGGATAATTCCGGTGCTGTTATAACAGGGGGAACTACAGACTTTGACGGGAAATACAACATTAATCCGGTGGCTCCCGGTACATTTCAGGTAGAAGTAACTTATACCGGATATGCCAAGATTACTCTTTCTGATATCATTATCTCCCCAAACTCTCCTACCGTTCAGGATTTTAAAATGAGGGAAGCTTCTTCAGAGCTGGATGCCGTAACTATTGTATATGAGGCTCCCCTTATTGATAAAACAAAGTCAAGTAAAGTTACTACAGCCGAAGACATACAAAATATGGCGGTTAGGGATATTACATCAGTAGCTGCTCAGGCAGCTGGTGTAACCCAGGATGCTAATGGTAATACCAACATCCGTGGTGCCCGTGGTGAAGGAACTGTATATTTCATTGATGGTGTTAAAGTTAGGGGTGCTACCAATATTCCTCAGGCTGCAATACAACAGACAGAGGTTATAACCGGAGGTCTTCCCGCTCAATATGGTGATGCAGTTGGAGGAGTTATCTCTACTACCACCAAAGGTCCCAGTGGGGAATACTTTGGAAATGTGGAAATTTTAACTTCCTCTCCATTTGAAGTGCTTTCCACTGATGCTTTTGGTGATTATGATTATAACCTGGCAGCTTTGACCATGGGTGGTCCCATTTATAAGAATAAAAAAGGCCAGCCGATAGTAGGTTTCCTTTTCTCCAGTGAATTTGAGTACCAAAAAGAAAGTCGCCCAACGGCTATTCCTTATGTAAAACTGGATGATAATGTTCTTGCTGATATTGAAAACACCCCTATTATTCTGGATCCTTCCGGAAACAGCGTGCAGTACCGGTCGGAATATGTAAATGAAGATCAGTTTTCAGACATCGATTATCAGCAAAACGGGTTTAATAATGAAATTCGTTTGAATGGTAATGTTCAGATCAAAACCAGCCGCTCCACCAACCTTACCTTAGGAGGCCGCTGGACATACAGTAATGATAAACGTAACAGTTACGGTAACCATATCTTCAATTATTCCAATAACCTGCGTTCTATAGATTCAGACTGGAGTAGTTACGTTCGTTTCCAGCAGCAGTTCGGAACATCGGCAGACGATAATTCCAGTCTTATTAAGAATGCATTCTATAACATTCAGGTAGATTATACCCGCACCAATACCCGCATCTTTGATGACCGCTATGAAGAAGATTATTTCCGCTATGGTCATGTAGGCAGGTTTGATGTAATTGAAACACCCGGTTATGTGTTCTCAGAAGTGGAAACTGACTCCGGAACCGTTTCTGGCTGGACCTATGTGGGTGATAATCCTGTTCGTGTGGATTTTGAGCAAGGTCCGGACAATCGTGTCAGAGGGAACTATACTTCAACGTATTTTGATTTGGCCGCTGAAAACGATGGGCTTTCGGTTCGTACACTGGATGATATCCGTGGTGTAGGGGTTCCGGTGAATGGTACTAACCCAAGATCTTTATATGATGGGTTGTGGGGAAGCCCGGGCTCCATTCAAAGTGTTAGCGCTATTGGTGTTACGTCTGCTAATTATTACAAAGATCGTAACAGCCAGTTCCGTGTAACGGCCTCCACCAACTTTGATATTAAGGATCACTCTCTTATTGTAGGGTTTGAATATGAGCAAAGAAGTGATAGGGCCTATGCGCTTAATGCCTCCAGTTTGTGGCAACGTATGGATCTTCTTCAAAACTCAGGTATTGAAGAGCTGGATGTGGATAACCCGGTTTTTGTTACTGTTGATGGAGAATATCAGGATACCATTAACTATAACCGACTTTACAACGCAGATTCACAAAGTGAATTGGATCGAAACGTACGATTAGCGCTGGGTATGGATCCGGCAAGCCTGGAAAAAATTAACATTCATGAATTAGATCCCTCCCTCTTTTCACTTGATATGTTCTCAGCGGACGAATTGGTAAACCCTAACGGGATCCGATCAGTAGGTTATTATGGTTTTGATTATACCGGTAACATCCTTGATCAGCAACCAACTATAAGTGATTTCTTTACCGATAGGGATGAAGATGGAAACCTTACTCGCCCGGTTGGAGCTTTTCAGCCTATTTATATTGCCGGTTATATTCAGGATCAGTTTACATTCAATGACCTTACCTTTAATATAGGGGTACGTGTAGATCGATTTGATCTGAACCAACAGGTACTAAAAGATCCTTTTGTGCTATACCCTGTGTATTCAGTTAAAGATATTCCTAATACTGACCTTAGCGGAGAAGATATTCCCGCTTCCGTTGGAGGAGATTATGTAGTGTATGTGAGTAGTTTTGATTACGGAACAGCACAAGTAGTGGGTTATCGTGATCCGAGCACTAATCAATGGTTTGACGCTTTAGGCGAGCCTTTGGCCAACCCACAGGATCTGGCCTCGGCAGGTGGAGGTAGTATTAAACCCTTCCTGGTAAACCCTCCTGTACAAGTTGAAAATGAAGAAGGTGAATTGGTGCTTCAGGATCAAACGCCTACCGCTGCATCCTTCAAGGATTACGATCCTCAAACCGTGGTGATGCCCCGTGTGGCTTTTAACTTCCCTATTACGGATGAGGCACTTTTCATTGCACATTATGATGTTTTGGCGCAAAGACCTTCTACCGGCTTGTCCCGCCTTGATCCTTTTGATTACCTCGATCTTTCCAATAAAAGAGCGAGCAGTATTCTGAACAACCCTGATCTCAGGCCTCAGAAGACCACAGAGTACGAATTAGGTTTTAAACAAACCCTAACCGACAGAAGTGCCTTGAAAATATCAGCCTTCTACCGCGAGTTAAGGGATCTTATTCAAACCGTATCTTTTACCCAGGCTTACCCGATTACCTACATTGCTTATGGTAACCTGGATTTTGGTACAGTAAAAGGTTTCTCACTTGAGTACGAGCTGAGAAGAACCAATAATATTAAACTGGATGCCAACTATACACTGCAATTTGCAGATGGAACGGGTTCAAGTGCAACATCGGGAGCAAACCTGGCCAATGCCGGTCAGCCTAACCTGAGGTATATTCTTCCGCTTACTTTTGATAACCGTCATCAAATACTGGTTCGTTTCGATTACCGTTATGGTTCCGGAGCCAGGTATGATGGTCCGGTTTGGGGGAACTCCAGAGTATTTGAAAATGCAGGTATCAACATTACTATGAACGCTATTTCCGGCCAGCCCTACACGAAAAGAGACGCTCCTTACCCGGTAACTCTTGGAAACCCTTCTTCTATTTCGCAGGTGTCCGGTCAGATTAACGGAGCACGCCTGCCCTGGCAAACTACTTTTGATGCGAGAATAAATAAAGTGTTTAGCTTATCCAAGGAAAAAAAGAATCGATCACTGGAAGTATATGTGCAGATCCTGAACCTGTTCAATACCAAGAATGTGGTTAACGTATACGCTTATACGGGTAGTGCGGAAGATGACGGTTATCTGGCATCTTCTTCAGCTCAAAGCCAAATCGAGCAGCAAACAAATTCAAGGGCTTTTGTGGATCAGTACAACAGGAGAGTACAAAGTCCTTTTAACTACTCCTTACCGAGAAGAGTACGTTTAGGAGTTTCATACAATTTTTAAAACGCAGTTTAGATTTATAGATATATGAAGGCAAAGAATTTAATACTCGCTATTTTAATGGTGTGTGGCGTATACAGTTTAAGTGCACGCGAGTACCCACCAAAAAATGGACAGCAGAAAAAGTCAGCGATGAAAGCCTTGGCAGAAAACTGTCAACCCTCTATCTCTGATCAGGATCTTAGTATCAACAACGTGCGTGCATTGATATTGGGTAGTGGTGATATGTGGTGGAACCTTGATAATGCCCGTTATGAGGTGCCAAAGGGAAGTGGTAAGCACTCTATGTTTGCCGGATCGCTTTGGTTGGGTGGTTTTGATGAAGCCCAGCAATTGAAGCTGGCAGCTATGACATACCGTACCCGTGGTGTGGATTTCTGGCCTGGCCCCCTGGATGCTCAGGCAACTGTAGATGCTGAAACTTGTAATGATTATGACCGTCATTGGTTGATATATAAAGACCAGGTAGATATTCACAGACAGTGGATTGATTGTAAAACCAGAAGTGATTGTGACGAAAGTGAGCGCTTCCCAGGCTATTCCGGAAATGTGCCTCAGGTTATCAGAGACTGGCCGGGAAATGGTATTAATGGCGGTTTGCGTAACAAGCTTGCTCCTTATTTTGAGCTTGACTCTACCGGAACGCCTGGTATATATGAGTGGGAATATGATTACCCGGGATACGATTTTGACCGTCAGTTTGACTGCCAGCAAAAAGAAGTAGATCTTCTTTACGGGGATGAGACCATCTGGTGGGTGTATAATGATAAAGGAAATGAGCATACTGAAACACAAGCCGGTTCATTGGGTTTTGAGATTCGTGCACAGGCCTTTGCTTTCGCTTCTAATGATGAAGTGAATAACATGACTTTTAACAACTACCGTATTCTTAACAAGTCTACTTTCCGTCTTTCACAAACGTATTTCGGAACCTGGTTTGATCCGGATCTCGGTAACTCAGATGATGATATTATCGGTTGTGATATTGCCCGTGGTTTAGGATACTGTTATAATGCTCAGGCTAATGATTCCGGGCCACTTGGTTACGGTCTGAACCCCCCAGCGGTTGGTTTTGACTTTTTTCAAGGTCCTTTTGCAGATTATTTTGACGGCATCGATAATGACCGTGATGGTTGTGTGGATGGTGTGAGAAGAGGGGATACCTGTGTGGATGAAAATCCGAATACCGGAGTTAATGAGCGTATCATTATGTCAGGTTTCATGTATTACAACCGTACCGGTAGTGGTGGCGTGGCTAATACTTCTGACCCTGCAGTAGCTACTGAATTCTATAATTATCTCACCATTAACTGGAAAAATGGTAACCCATTGGTAATTGAAAGTCCTTCCGGTAAAGGGATGACTGGTAATGGTGATGGTTTTACACCTGATGGTTCCGGTGAAAGAACTCTTTTTGCATATCCGGGATTATCATACGATACCACCGGAGCTTACGAACCTTCTCAGCCTATAGCCAACGGTGGATGGTGGGAATCTCCTGATAATGATGCTGACAAAAGAGGATTGCACACTGCTGGTCCTTTTAGCCTTGCTCCGGGAGCACTTAACTTTATTACCACCGGGGTGGTATGGGCCCGTAACTTTAATAGTTCAGACCTTTTTGCCTCTGTGAATGATGTAATTCTGGCAGACGATAAAGCACAGCAGCTTTTTGATAACTGCTTTCAGATATTGGATGGTCCTACTTCTCCTAACGTGGATATAGTAGAGCTCGATCGTGAATTGATTTTCAAATTAAAAGATGCCTTTACTCCGGCCACTATTGGGTATGAGCAAGTAGATCCGGCTATTGCCGTTCCTAAAGATTCTGAAGGTAATGACCTTTGGGATGCCGCCCAAAAGGATAGCGCCCTGCAAGCGGGCTACTTTAGTTATCGGTTTGAAGGTTTCCAGATCTTTCAGGTAGATGGACCTGATGTAAGTATTGAACAGATTTACAACACACAACAGTCTCGACTGGTGGCTCAAAGTGACCTCAAGAACGATATAGGTCAATTGGTGAACTTTTCCATTGATCAGGATCTTGAAAATGGCGCTCTGGTGCCTCAGGACATGACGGTGGAGGCCAACAACAATGGTCTTGTTCTTACTTATCGCTTTACGGAAGACGCTTTTGCTGAAGGAGACAGACGTTTAGTAAATAACAAGGAGTATTATTTCTATATAATTGCTTACTCCCAGAACCAATATATTGTGGCTGACCCTCGTAACCTTTCAGCTACATCACAAAAGGAACCCTATTTAGCTGGTCGTAAGATTGGTAATGGTCAAAAGCCCTATCTGGCTATACCGAGCAAATCGGAAGTAAAAGAAGGAGGTTCCAAACTTAATGCCGGTTACGGTGATGAGGTTGGTATTACCAGACTTGATGGTGCGGGAAATAGTGGTAACTTCCTGCGTATCTCTCAGGAGTCGGAAGATGCCATACTTTTTAACATGGCCTATAATGAGATTGAATATCTTGCTGGCTCCGGTCCTTTCCTTGTGAAAGTTGTAGATCCTCTGAAAGTTAACGGAGGGACCTATAAGCTTACCTTTAGTGATGGTGATTCAAACGCCACCTGGACACTGACCAATGAAGTTACCGGTAGTGTTATTGACTCTTCAGAATACGATATCTCTTTTCTGGGTGAACAGATTATTGATCAACTCGGTATCTCGCTAACTTTCATTAACCAACCGAGGCCCGGAAGCGGAGACGAGGAAGGAGCCTTCAACAATGGAGCGATAGGAGGTGAGATTGTATATGATAATCCGGAGATGGCTTGGTTAAGTGGTGTGCCGGATGATGATTCACAGACTCCTCTTAACTGGATTCTGGCCGGTACACAAGGTTTTAGTGCCAGTGACCGCTCACCTTATGACGACTTTAAGTTTCCCAATAGTAACCCTTCCCGCAGTGACCCTCAGGGAGCGTTTGAAAATTTTATAAATGGTACCTGGGCACCTGCAGCTTATGCCAGTAATGAACCCTACAACCCAAATGCTCCTGCTGCTGATCGTTCTTTCGGACATGGATTAAGAGTAGGTAACTTCGGAAGTATGTTCCCGGTATCTGATATCGGAAACGTGGATGTGGTTATTACAAGCGATCCGAGTAAATGGACCCGTTGTCCGGTAATTGAATTGGGTAATGTGGCGGAAAGTAATGATGGCGGTAAAGCTGCTTTCACCTTGCGCAGTGCGCCAACTATGGATAAAGATGGAAACGGAGGCCTGGTGGCTAACCCGAATAATCCCGGAGCGGCTACAGGCTGGAGTTATTTCCCAGGTTATGCCATTAATGTGGAAACGGGCCGAAGGTTGTATATGGCTTTTGGAGAGTCATCCTGGTTGAAGAGTGAAAATGGAGACGATATGCTATGGAATCCTTCTCCCAATATCTTCAGAAACCTGAATGGTTATGCTCTTGGGGGTATGCATGCGGTATATGTATTTGCAGATTCCATTAAACAAAATTCATTCTCACCGGCCATTGATATGACGTATAAAGGTGATGATATAGCAGATTTCCCTCTGTTAACGACCCTTAATGGTTTGGATGGAGGAAGGTTTATTGACCAGCAACGTATCTTCGGAAGTATATATTGGATTGGCTTTCCATTGGTTTCCGGACCGGAATATGTGTTCGAATCGTATAGCCAGATCCCTACTACTACCAAAGTATCGCTGAGAATGGGTAAACCTTATCAGAAAGTCGGCTTTGATGAGGAGGTTGAGATAGATCGTCCAAACAATGGTATCCCACAATATCTGTTCACTACAGATGGTTATGTCCCGGTTCTGAACAATATGGAAATAGCGAATGAGGCACTTGACCTTATCAAAGTTGTTCCGAATCCATACAATGGATCTTCGCAGTACGAAGACAGTCAGTTGGATAATATTGTGAAAATCACCAATCTGCCTGAGACCTGTAAGATCAGTATTTTTATGACCAATGGAACATTGATCAGAACCATTAATAAAGACAATAGCCTTACCTATACGGAATGGGATCTTAAAAATGATTTCAACGTGCCTATTGCCAGTGGTATTTACCTGATCCACATTGATGCAGGTCCAATTGGTGAAAAAGTGATTAAGTGGATGGGTACTATGAGGCCGGTTGACTTAAATGCATTCTAAAAAATCCAAGATTTGAAGATGAAAAAATCCGCTAGAAGAGTACTCGTTTTGTCTGCCGCTCTATTAATGGCAGGCCATATAGAGGCTGGAAACCCACAACGTTCAGGATCAGCCGGAGCATCCGAATTATTAATCAATCCCTGGGCCCGTAATACCGGGTGGGGAGGAGTTAATGTAGCTGGTGTAAGTGGTGTTGAGTCAAGTTACCTGAATATCGCAGGAACAGCTCAAACCCGTAGAACGGATGTGGCTTTTACAAGTACGCAATGGCTTGTAGGAGGAGGAATTACGGTTAGCGCAGCCGGCTTTAATCAAAAAGTAGGCTCCAGTGGCGTTTTAGGAGCCAGCTTTGTAGGTCTTGATTATGGTGAGTGGGAACGTACCACAGTTGAAAATCCCGATGGTGGTATTGGTACGATTAACCCAAGTGCCGTTACTATAGGACTCAGCTATGCTCAGAAATTTACCGAAAGCATTTATGGAGGTGTAAACATCAAAATGTTTTCACAAACTTCAGATAACCTCAGTGTAAATGCTTTGTGTTTTGATGCCGGAGTACAGTATATAACCGGAAAAGACAAGCAATTGAAATTTGGTATTACCCTTAAAAATGTAGGGCCGGCCGTAAACTATTCAGGAAACGGAAAAGGTATAAACCTTACTGTTCCCCAAGGTGGATACGTTCAGGCTTACGAAGAGCGAAGTGCTACTTTTGAATTGCCTACCAACCTGAGTTTAGGAGGTAGTTATGATTTCATATTTGATTCTCAGGTATTGACTTTTGCAGCAGCTTTCCAGTCCAATTCGTTTGAAAAAGACCAGTATATAATAGGTGCTCAGTATATGGTGAAAGAAATGGTTGGTGTCCGTGTGGGGTACACCATTCTTGATAACCGTGTATACGAGCAGCAAACCTCAGTATTTACGGGTTTAAGTGCCGGAGCAACTTTGGCAGTACCTCTGGGGGATTCAGGAACCAAATTTGGTCTGGATTACTCATATCGTGCTACCAATCCTTTTAGTGGCGTTCATTCACTGGGAATACAATTTATGCTGTAAAAATTATACGAGAACAGATTTTTTTATCTTTGTATAACAGAAAAAGACCATTTTGTGGTCTTTTTCTGTTTTTAAAACCGATACTTAAACATGGCAAACATTAATTACTTCACCAAGGAAGGCTTGCAAAAGCTAAAGGACGAATTGGAGCATATGAAAAGTGTGGAGCGTCCTGCCATTTCACAACAAATTGCAGAAGCTCGTGATAAAGGAGATCTCTCTGAAAACGCTGAATATGATGCAGCTAAAGAAGCACAAGGTTTACTGGAAATGAAGATCAGTAAAATGGAAGATACACTGTCTAGCGCCCGGGTACTGGATAGCTCACAAATAGATATCTCCAAAGTGATGGTGCTTTCTACGGTTACTATTAAAAACACGGCCAATAAGGCTAAAATGAAATATAAATTGGTTTCAGAATCTGAATCAGACCTGAAGACCGGTAAAATTTCAATAAATTCACCTATAGGTAAAGGCCTGATAGGGAAAAAGGTTGGTGATAAAGTAGAGATTCAGGTGCCAGCCGGAAAAATGACCTTTGAGATAGAAGAAATCAGCCTCGATTAATAAATATGAGTATTTTCTCCAAAATAATAGCCGGTGATATTCCCAGTCATAAAATAGCTGAGGATGAAAATCACCTGGCTTTTCTGGATATTAATCCGTTGCATGAAGGTCACACACTGGTTATTCCTAAAGGAGAAGTAGATTATATTTTTGATCTTCAGGAAGACGAGTACCGTAATCTTTGGAGTTTTGCTCAGAAAGTAGCTCATGCGGTGGGGAAAGCTATTTCCTGTACAAGAGTGGGAGTAGCCGTTATTGGTTTGGAAGTGCCCCATGCCCATATTCATCTTGTACCTATAGATAATGTATCCGACATAGATTTCAGCCGGCCAAAGCTGAAATTTTCAACGGAAGAACTGGCCGAAACGGCTGAGCGAATTCGTAAGGAGATCTAACTCACTTCCCGGAAATTCTTCCGGGATTTTTTTTGATAAACTGATCCCAGCTTTTAGCCTTACCGCCTCCGGCCAGTGGAGAGCTCTGCTGGTAATAATGACAAAGTGCCACCGCCAGTCCATCGGTAGCATCCATGTAACGATGCTCTATCCTGGTTTTAAGGATACTTTCCAGCATACCTGCCACCTGTTCTTTACTGGCGCCTCCTTTGCCGGTAATGGATTGTTTGATTTTTCGTGGTGAGTATTCCTCAATAGGGATGCCCCGGTTTAAACCGGCAGCCATAATAACACCTTGTGCCCGTCCGAGCTTTAACATACTTTGCACGTTTTTCCCGAAAAAAGGGGCTTCAACCGCCATTTCATCCGGGAGGTATTGTTCCACCAATCCGCTTACCTTTTCAAAAATGGACTTGAGCTTTACGGCATGATTGGGTAACTTATTGAGCATGATTACACCCAGATTGAGTACTTCAATGGATTTCCCGGAAATCTTAATGATTCCATACCCCAAGATATTGGTGCCAGGGTCTACTCCGAGTATCACTTTATCCTTTTCCATAGCCGCACTAAAATAAAGGATTAATTTTGACCAGCTCATGACAATATTCCTTTTCATTATCCTGCTGACTACACTTGGCTATGCTATTTTCATGGCTTGGTTATTTGCGGGTATGGGTAAAGGAGTTTTCTTTAAGGGTGAGTATTTACCAGAAGTATCTATTGTTATCCCTTTTCGGAATGAAGCGGCACATTTAGAAACGTTAATTTCAGCTTTGGCCCGCCAAAAATACCCCCATCATTGTATGGAGGTGTTATTGATAAATGACCATTCAGAAGATCATAGTGCTGTTCTGACAAAAGAGTTATCCGGACGTTTTCCCCAACTAAACTTTCAATTGCTCACACTTGAACAAAAGACAGGTAAAAAAAACGCTCTTTATATGGGGGTGAGGGAGGCCCGTCATGATATAATACTGCAATCTGATGCGGACTGTAAACCGGAAGATAATTGGGTGAAAAACAGTGTTCAACCCTTTAGGGACCCAAAAGTTGCTGCATCTCTTGGAATGGTGAGGATGACAGGGAAGAGAGTACAACGCATATTTGCTTTGGAGTTTCTGTCTCTGCAGGCCAGTGGTGCAGCATTGGTGCAACGTGGTATTCCGGTTATGGCTAATGGTGCTAATCTCGCTTATCGCAGAGATGTGTGGCTCAGGTACCACCCGGAAGTGAAGCGCTGGGCAAGTGGCGATGATGTTTTTTTTATTCAGCAGCTGGCCTTAAAGGACCAGCGGACTATCCATTATAATTTCAGGTCCTGTGTGGATACTGCTGCTCCTGACAATATGCGGTCTTTTTTCAATCAGCGGGTGCGCTGGGGTAGTAAAACGCCAGCTTATCCTCTCCGGTCAGCCCAGTATATTGCTTATCTGGTAGCAGGTGAAAATAGCTTATTGGTCATATGCTTCTTCTTGGGCTTGTTTCTCTCGGTAGACTATATGGCCATATTTATGGCTCTGATTGCGATAAAATCCATTCCGGATTACCTTATTACCCATTCTTTTGCCAAACAGTCCGGTCAACAAAAACTTATGCGGTTATTTCCGTTGGCTGCTTTATTATACCCTTTTTATATAGTGGTTTCCGGGACTATTATTGTTTTTGGGAGTCGTTCTCAGCGCTGGAAGGGGCGCCCGATTCAGTCTTCAGATTGAGTGATTTAAAATCAGACCCGGAAGGATTCTGGAATATTCTAAGGTCAAATTTATCCACTGCCGCTATCAGATGATCAAAAATATCCGACTGTATGTTTTCATAGTTTATCCAGGCAATATCACTGCTAAACGCATAAATTTCCAGAGGAATACCTTCTTCAGTAGGTTGTAACTGGCGGACCATCACTGTTTCCTTCTGATCAATTTTAGGGTGCTCCTCGAGGTAGCGCAAGGCATAACGCCTGAATACACCAACATTGGTCATGTGACGGCCATTGATAAGTTCTGATTTATCCACCTTGGCTTTGGAATTGTATTGATCTATCTCAGCCTGCCGCAGCTTTACATAATCGCGTACACGTTCATATTTTGAAAACCGACCACGCATTTCATCGGTAACAAAGCGAATGGAATTGATATCAATATTTATAGATCTCTTGATGCGCCTTACACCCATAGCCTGCATGCCTCGCCAGTTCTTAAAAGAGTCCGCAATAAAGGCGTAAGTAGGGACTGTGGTTATGGTTTTATCCCAGTTGCGGACTTTTACCGTGGTAAGATTGATTTCAATAACATCACCATCTGCTCCATATTTATCCATGCTCACCCAATCACCCAGCCTCACCATGTCATTGGCAGAGATCTGAATGCTGGCTACCAACCCTAATATGGTATCCCGAAAAATAAGCAGGATAACGGCAGTGGCTGCTCCAAAGGCGGTAAGTATGGTTAAAGGGCTGCGCCCTATGATCATGGAGATGATAAGGATACCTCCTATTATGTAGCTGGTAAGGATAAATACCTGGATGTAACTGCTGATGGGCTTACCTTCAAAGCGCTCAGTACGCAAACCTATATATTCCAGGGAGCGTAAGAAGCGTGCAATTACCATCAGAAAAATAATCATCATATAGATGCTTATCAGCTTTTGGAAAAAGCTCACCGAAATAACAATATCGTCCAGTAACCAGGGTAGGGAATAATATACAATCAGAGCGGGCGCCAGATGGGCAAGGCCTGTAAATACTTTCTTCTCCAGAAAGATATCATCATACTCGTTTTTGGAACGTTTTACATAAGAGCTCACGAAGCCAAGGATAACCCTGCGGGTAATAAAATCTGCCAGCAGGCTGATGATGATCAGCAATACAACATCCAGTGCCAGAGTTAGATAAGATGCTGATTGTTCACCAATACCCTGCTCCAGAAACCACTCTCTGGCCCAATGTTCCAGGTTAAATTCTTTCATATGGTTTATTGCCTTTGCCGCAAAAGTAACAAGCTTTTAGGGACTTATGGATTATACCGTACCCCACCGGTACTTATAGCTGAAGCTCCGAAGTATCCAAAGCCATATTCATCCGGGCTGGAAACATCGTAAATGTTGCCGATTATAGTTTCAGGCGGAGGGTCAAAGGTGCTGCCTACATTAAAAACCTGGCTGCCTACCAGCTCCAGGAAATCAAAATAATTACGGGTAAGGGACGCTACTTCAATACCTGCGCTATCGTTTTCACCTTCATCAAAAGGGCCAAAGAAATTGAAGGCCGGAATGCGCCCCTTTTCACCTACGTATAAACCATCAAAATTAGAATCATCAAAAATAAATATGGTTTGAGTAAACAGAGAATCATTCTTCCAGCGGGTAATGCGATAGGCATCACCCTGGCCCGGGGGTTCCTGGAAATACATCAGTGCGTAGGAGCCTTTCTCAAAAACCTGTGGAGCGGTGTTACGGTCTAACTGACGGATGCGGATGGAATCAATGGTAAATATGCGTTGCATAGTTTCTGCGGAAGATCGCCAGGTGCCAGCCTTAAAGGCCGGGTTGTTGTCCATAACCTGCACTTCAATCTCGTATTCTTTGCCAATGGAGCCGTTGAAAGAAGTGGTATACAGTCCGGGAACCGAGTCGGGCAGCATTTCGGTTACCATACTACCATCCTCAAAGAGAAAAACCTTGGCATTTTCCACCTTGGGTGTTTCGCCCTGGGTAAAGTAGTTAGCGGTAGTGCTTACCACTGCATAACCTCCCTGGCTATCTGTAATGCGGCCGGATATGCTAATAGAGGCTTGATTTTCCGGAACATCAATGTCTATCACATCCTGGCAGGAAGACAATAGGAAGACAATAATGAGAATTTTTGATATAAAGAAAACAGTTTTCACTTCGCTCAGAAATTAAAGTTCCAGGTTACAAAAGGGATGGGAATGGCAAAAATGGACAGACGCACAGCCTGCGTATTAAAAAAGTTAGAGGTTTGCGTGCCTTCGGCATTAATAGCATTAGCCTCTGGTTGAAAATAGATGGAATAGGCATTTCGCCTTCCGTATACATTGTAGATCCCAAAGTTCCAGCTGGAATAAAAACGTTTTCCTTCTACCCGGTCCGGAGTATAGGTAGCTGAAATGTCCAGGCGATGGTAGTTAGGCACACGGCCATTATTGCGATTGTTGTAAATAGGCGCCACAATATCTTCATATTGAAAACGACCTTCAGGTAAGGTGATGGGTCGCCCGGTTTGGAATACAAAACTGGAACCTACATCCCAATTGGGGTTGATCTGGTAATTTGCCACTATCGACAAATCATGACGCTTATCGTAATTAGCTGCATACCAATCTCCCCCACTAATAGTCCGGTTTTGCTCAGGACTATCTACCTTACGCTCCGATTTGGAGTAGGTATAACCAATCCATCCGGTAAGTTTACCGGTTTGCTTGCGCAGTAAAAATTCTGCACCGTAGGCTCGCCCAATACCAGTGAGCAGTTCCGTTTCAATAAATTCATTAAAAATGAGATTCGCTCCCGGGCGGTAGTCCACCAGGTTAATGAAATCCTTGTAGTATACTTCTATCGAAGCCTCGTACGTATTATCTGCAAAATTGCGGAAGTAGCCGAGGGCATACTGATGTACTGTGGCGGGATCAATATACCGGCCAGCTGAGCGGTAAAGATCTACCGGAGTGGGAGAAGTGGTGTTGGATATCAAATGAATATACTGCCTGGTGCGGTTGTAGCTGGCTTTAAGGCTGGTGCTTTCATCAAGCAGGTAGTTTACACTCAGGCGAGGCTCCAAACCTTCCAGTCCGTTAAAGGATTTAATCAGCTCAAAACTGTCGTAATAAGTAGTGTCAATTACAGAAGCAGTGGTAGGATAATCCGGATCGGTATAATTGATCGATTTTTGTTTGCCTATTTTGTAGAAAGAAGAATAACGCAAGCCGTATTGTACCGTAAACCGTTGTCCAAACCGTTTTTCATGACTGATGTAGGCATTGGGTTCAAGTGCATATTCCTGTTGCAGCTCAATATTTTGAAAACCACTGACTTTTCCGGGATTAAATTGGTAGCCGATCAGCTCAATACCATAGTCTAGCTGGCTGGTAGGGCTTATGTAAAAATTGTAGGCGCTTTTGAGGTGGTAGTCCTGTATACGGGAGGTAAGTGTAAAGGCCACCGCATCATCTTCAGGAGTGCCTAAATTATATGTATAATCACTGTACACAAAAGTGGTATTGGAAAAAAGACGTTCATTATACACATGGTTCCAGCGAAGGGTGCCCGTGGTATTTCCCCAATCAAAGCCAAACAAATCGGCTATACCAAAAACATCACGTCCAAAATACCCGGAAAGGAATAATCGATCCTTTTTTCCAAGGCGCCAGTTTATCTTGGTATTCAGGTCGTAAAAGTAAATGGTGTTCTGATTAATCTCAGAATTACTGCTAAGCTTGAGAAATATATCCAGATAAGACCTGCGGGCCGCCACCATAAAAGAAGCTTTGTCCTTTACAATCGGGCTTTCAATAAGAAGGCGGGACGATAGCAGGCCCAGACCTCCGTTAAAAGCAAAACGCTTACTGTTCCCCTCCTTTTGTCGTACGTCAATTACTGAACTCAGGCGCCCGCCATAATTGGCCGGTATTCCCCCTTTATACACTTTCACATCCTTTACTGCATCGGCATTAAATATGGAAAAGAAGCCAAAGAGGTGAGAAGAGTTATACACCGGGCCTTCATCCAATAGGATCAGGTTTTGATCTGCAGCACCCCCGCGTACATTGAAACCATTTGCGCCTTCACCTACGGTTGTAATACCAGGCAGTAAAGTGAGCGTACGTATAATATCGGTTTCACCCAATAGTTGTGGTACTTTTTGAATTTCCCTGGTATCCAGCTGGGTTACACTCATTTCCACACTGGTTACATTTTTATCAATTCTTTCATCGCTGATCTCTACTTCATCGAGCTTTGTGGACGCCTCCTTCAGTTCAATATTGAGTTCCACGTTTCTGGAAAGATCTATTTCGCGGATCACAGTTTGGTAACCAATATACTGGTATTGTACATTATACTTTCCTGCGGGCAGGCTTAGGGAGTAGTAGCCATATTCATTGGTAACTGTTCCCACCTGTTGAGAGGGAACCAGTATATTTACTCCAATAAGTTCTTCACCGGTGGAGGCCTCACGGATGTAACCGTTAAGGGTGAATTTTTCCTGACCTATCAGACTGAAGGGTAATAGGAGCAGAACAATAAATTTTCGCATGTGGCGATACTAAATGTTAAAATATTCCTAAAAAGGCAAACATCCTTAGCAGAGCAAGGTTAGATACCTGGATTTGGCTTGAAAATTGCCGCAAATATCTACAAATCTTACTAACCATATCTGGTAGTTTGTGTAATTTCGATGTTGTATAAATGTTAATGTCCGTATTGATGAAGATATATAAATGGAAGTACCTCTTATTGGGAGTAGTGGTAGCCCTTACGCTGGGTTTCTATCTCCCACGGGAAAGTGAAGACGGCAATCGCAAGGACAAGGTTATTCTTAACCTGGTTTATAACGTGCTAAACTCCTCACACTTTGCTCCACAGGAGATAAATGACGACTTTTCCGTAAAGGTATATGATCATTTTATTGAAAGCCTGGATTACAGCAAACGCTTCCTGCTTGAGGAAGATCTTGATAAACTTTCTCCTTACCGCCTCGAACTGGACGATGAGATCAAAAATTCCGAACTCGCTTTTTTTGAATCAGCTTATAATATGTACCGCACCCGTTTTGAAGAAGCGGATAACTACTATAAGGAGATATTGGCGGAACCTTTTGATTTTACCATTGAAGAAGATTTTGAAACCGATGAAGCTAAGTTCGGCTTTGCTAAAGATCAGCTTGAGCTAAGGGATCGTTGGAGAAAATACCTGAAGAACCGGGTGCTTGTTCGCATTGCAGACCGCATGGAAACCCAGGAAGAGGCTCAAAATAAAAAAGATACCAGTGTAACGATAAAACCTTTTTCGGAAATTGAGAAAGATGCCCGGGAAAAGGAATTGGAGATGCATGAAGAGTGGTTTAACACGCTCCGTGACTTTGATCGTATTGATTGGATAGGCACCTATATGAATTCCATTACCGTGGTATATGATCCGCATACTC
>CAJNIZ010005637.1:1970-19089 GCA_905231905.1 Symbiodinium pilosum | reverse complement strand
AGTTGAAGATTCTGACACTCTCTGTCCATTCTAGTGCAGATCATCATGTGACAGTTTCACACCGAAGTCGTTAACACCGAATACTTTTGGCTCAAGGTAAAAGATCGCATCAACTGTGTTGCTTGCGGGTCTATTATTTACCACTAGGTGTTCACCAAAATAACTACTTAAGCCCTAAATCTATACACGTATTGTTGTAACAGAATTTAAGTTCCTTCACAGCAACCCTGTCTTGTAGCATTTGGGAAAGTGCTGAGCTTGCCTCACCCGAGTGCGGGACGAGGTGCCGTATGTGCAGCGTACAGCGAGTTCGGGGTTCAGCCTGGTTTAGATCCTCTCAGAGGGTTTATCGCATGTTTCGTGAGAAACCGGCGGACCGAATTTTGCTGACATTTGAGAAGCCTCTGTATGACACATAGCGTTAGTTGCAAGTCATGTCTAGATTTGCAAAGTATAGTTGCTAGACAATCAGTGGTTTAGCTGCGTGATAGCTATCGTATAGGCATGCTTGACGCGGTCGTGATCCAAATCCTAGCCTCCGCTAAGCTAACATGGAATCCCGAAAATGCTACACACAGACTCCAGTCCTTTAATCTACAATTACCCCTCAATATAGTACTAACATGTATTTGGGGAAGTCCTTGATATGAGTTTTTTCAAATCTTTTTTTGCGAGGTGATGAAAAGGGATTATGTTGTTTACGGTTGTTGTTTGAAGCCCAGATGGCCTCAGATGGACCCAACAATTACACAGCACGCAGCCCTCACAAACCCTAAACCCTAAACCCTAATCCTTGAACATGAAATCCCAAATCCTACTCCTGTCCTAATGTCCGAGACCCCAAGCTCGAAGCCCGCGGCCCTTCATGCTAAATTTATGCCCTAAACTGTTGAACCCTAGACTCCTAGACCTCCAATCCTGAATCCTGAGCTCTGACACCTGTGATCTCCGAGCAGAGTGTGCAACTACGCGTGCCGTGGAGAATAGTCCACTGTGCCTATGCATCGCAATCCATCGTCTGTTCGTGGTAGGTTAGGGGGCATATAAGGCATATACTGTAGTGGGATATATAGGGATTCAAGGGTTTAGAGGTTTTGAGGGCTTAGAAGGTAGGATTTCGGGATTTGGGCAGCGCTTGGGGTATAGGATTTTCAAGTTTGCTGTTTTTGCATTTCGGGGTCTGGGTTTAGGATCCGTGCTTCTTGCGGAACCCGGTGGTATGAAGGGATCCCTCGATGACCTCTGAGAGGTTTATAGCATCTAGCCTGAGCTGTAGCATGGTGAGCATAGGGGTCATTACGGGATATAGGGGCTATAAAGGGAATCTAGGGAATAGTGGAAACGAAAATGGAAATTACTATTCAGGGTTTAGGGTGTAGCCTTTCGTGTAAGAAAGTTACACATCCGCACACAAAGACAGAAGGAACTTTGACTAGAAAATAGATCGAGGAGCCGCTCGTATCATTTTACGGTTGGGTGTTTTGGAATTCATACTGAGGTTCTGTTGACAAAGGGAAGCTTTCTTTAGTCCGCAACCGAAGCCCCTTGACACAACCCGCTGCAGTCCAAACCCTTTCCTTGCGTCCACGACTTTCACATGGGGGTTTCCATCAGTAGGGGTCCCTTTTACCCAATAATGAGGAGTATAGTATTAGGGGGTCTATATTCGGGCCCCCTTATTTATGGTTTCCCCCATATGCGTCAGCTTCAAAAAGGTGGATTTCAACTGCTAAGCCACGAATCCTTGACTTCTGCGTAAGCCGTGGTGCAATCAACCCTAAACCCTCAACCCTAAACCCTAAACCCTAAACCCTAAACCCTAAGCCCTAAACCCTAAACCCTAGACGAGAAGCTCTAAGTCTAGATGTGTCCCTATGATTGTCCTAGACCGGAAGCAGCGACGGTTGTAAAAACTTGATCCTCCTTTCAGGGTTCTGTGCGAGTTTGCGGAGGTAGAGTTCTAAACTCCAAACCTTCAAGCCCAATCCCTAAACCCTACTACATCCCATTTTCCCATATAACATGCTAGTGTGGAAACGCCAAAGCTCTAGCTGCCAGGGATACTTTAGAAAATGAGTCCTAAGCCTAAACCTCCCAATACCCGGCTAGAGAATAATCCCTAAACCATCCTAAACCCTAAACCCTGAGCCCTAATCATCAGGAGGGTTTCAGAAAGTCCGCATGGATGCTAGGTGGCCCTTTGCAGACTCTTGTCCCTCTTGCCGGGGCCTAACCTATACCCTAAACCTTAGACCTTAATCCTAAACCCTAGAACCCAAAACCCTGAATAGTAGTTTCCATCCTATTTTCCATGATCCCTGTATAATCCCTATATAAACTCTGTACAATCCCTATATAATCCCTATAGTATATAATCCCTATATAATCCCCTCTGTCAGCTTGGGGGAGGGTAGAAGCTTTTGAAAGGGACGGAAGGTAGAGTGGCTCGGCATGCGTCTTTTCATCGGCAGTCACCCAAGTGTTAGGATTCTGAGAGAGAGCCCCAGCTCCATGGGATTTGGAGACGGCCTGAGATTTCGGGCTTTTGATCTAGGGTTATGGACAGCTTAGGAGTGTACAGTGTTTGTTTGAGCTTTCACAGGCGAGATTTCTGGGTTTGACATGTTTCCAAGGCTTTGTTCAGAAGCTTCTGACAGTCTTGAAGCGTAGATCCCAAGCCATATGGGTATTTGCAGCTGGTCTTTGAACATTGGTGTTCGTTCGGATCTGAGACCACAATTTGTGTACGCAACTTGTCAGATCTTGAATCCCAACTGACTTTTCGAGCTGTAACCTCCATATAACCCTTATATAATCCCCATAATCCCTGAAATTTCAAATTTCTTTTCCATTATACCCAATTTCTTTTGTGTTGTTCTAGGCTCTGGCTTCATGACGAAAAGCTCCATAATAGAAGAGTCGTGCACACACGAGTGGTGACGTAGCACCGCGGAAGTAGTGGAAGCACGGCACGAAAGGGCAATGCAAGCCATGATGATATTTACAGGGAGCGTGTGCGCGACAGATAGAAAGCAGATTTAGAGGGTCCTTTCCTTCCCGAAATGCGATGATATACATAGAGAGAGGGAGCCAAACAGATTCCACTATAGCTTGTGATGACCATCAGTGGTTGGAGGATAACCTCCATATAGCCGCTATATAATCCCTATAATCCCTGTAGTTGCCACTTTCTTTTCCATTATCCCCAATATAACCCCAATCTGTACGAGTCACAGCAGTAAGAGCCTCGCAGCAAGCGGAGCTGAGCCACTCGGTAGGGTTTAGGCAGAAAGATATAGGGTTAATATGGGGGTAAACCAGGGTAAATATTGGGATGACGGAAAAGAATATGGAAACTGCAGGGATTAGAGGGATTATATAGGAGTTATATGGAGGTTATCCTCCAACCACTAATGGTTATTACAAGGTATAGTGGAATCAGTTTGGCTCCCTCTCTCTCATATATATATATATTTGCAGAATCAGGAGTGCTAGAAACAAGGCACCCTTTTCAAGGGTTTTCTGGGATGTACTTCAGAAAGTGCCAGGCCAACCTCTTAAATTGCTGGTTAGGGTTAGGGTTTAGGGTTTAAAGGGTTTAGGGGGTTTAGGGGTTTAGGGTTTAGGGTTTAAGGGTTTAGGGTTTAGGGTTGTTACAGTGTGTGGTGGCTGAGACCCTCAACGTTGAAGGCTTTGGGAACCCTGGACCCTCAGACCCTAGACCTAAACCCTAAATGCAAAACTTTCACCTCCAACAGGAAAGGTGGCAAAAGGCACTAGAAAAAATAACCCTATATAACCTCTACATAATCCTTGTAGTTTCCATCTTCTTTTTCCATTATCCCAATGTACCCCCAACATATTCCCTATAATCCCTCTAGTTTCCCTTTTCTTTTCCATTCTCCCTTTAGTAGTTTCCATTGAACTTTCAGGCTTCAAGGCTCCATCCCATGAGTGCAGCAACACCTCGGAGCGGAGTTCCGAGGAATGGGGCTTGCACCCTCGTCCATTGTCTTAGACAAAGTCTGGACATCTTAATCTGAGTCACCATCACATGATTTGGAGGTTTGGGGTTACGGGTCTAGAGGTATTTCATCTGATTTTAAACCTAAGGTGGAAGAGACTGTAAGTTAGACAGGGCGACATTCCAGTAAAATCAACTACGTAACAAAGCGCCTCGGGTATTGACAATCTTTGAGAACACTTGTGTTTCATAATATGCCTAAGTAGACTTTGAGAGATATCCGAGCAGACATTGACGATGACGTTGCCTTTTTAAACCCACACCGCAATGTGGTACGTAGAGGATTTCACGCATTTGTCGATGATGGCTCCTGTGGGGTCTCTAAACAGGCGGGGTGCTTCCAGCTCGAGAGAAGGACCCAGCTCTGTGGAATCCCCTTCTTGCATCTTGCTAGTGGGGAATGAAGGAGGACGGAATACATTTTCGTGGGTTTACGCGTTAGGGTTGAGGGAATGAGAAAGAATGGTTCCCTATCAAGATCCCTCGGCAATGCCGACGTCATGTTGCGCTGAACTTAAAAAAAGAATTTGTAGACTGTGGCATCGACCGCGGTCACGAAGACGCGGGCAAGGCCAGCTTGTTGCGCTGAACTTACTGAAGAGCCCAGCTATGGCATTTTTTTGGATCCGGGGATAGTTTCAAGGGTTTAGAATAGGCTCTCTTTAATGTACTTCGGTTTTTTGGGCCTAATATAAACCAGATCATCTCCTTAAAATCAATCCCGATTGCCTTCAGAACTGTGAGAGCGTGAAAGAAGATGGTCTCTTCCAACCCCTGGCTCCCCTTGCGGGTTTAGGGTTTAGGGACAAATTCCAGCCCCAATAGCCTATTCCTTTATCCCCTGGCTAGCAAGAGGCAAGCTGCGTAGCGAGCTCGGTGGTTTGGCTGTTTAATCGCTCTGACCCTACCATACCGGCAAAGTCGTTGCGAGAAGGCGCGGAAAGAGGCGCCTCTTTCATCCGGGGAGTGTGGAGGGGTTGTTAAGGGATTATATGGGGTTATATTGGGATAATGGAAAAGAAAATGGAAACTACTATTTAGGGCTTAGGCTTAGGGTTTAAGATTTAGAGTTTAGGGTTTAAGCTTTTGATGGGAAGTCCGGCGCAGGTGGCACAATCCCCATCTAACTTTGGGATTACCATGTGTTGTAGTAAGCTGTGTAGGAGGTAGAATATTAATCATGGCTTCTCAGAAAAGGGCACCCGGCACATACACCCACCTGTCTTCCTAAGGAGCCGCACATCCATGTTTAGAAGCTACCAACGGTGCATATGCCTGACAACCATCAGCATGCAACCGTACGGGCACCCCGGTAATCTTCTTTCAATCTCTGAATGCCCTATACGGGACCATCTCTGAGTAACTTCCACATGCTCTATGTGGTGGCTTGAAGTCGAGTTACCGCAGTCCTATTGGAAATAGCCTTAGCGTTCGTATCAGCACTTGTTAAAGAATCATACCAGAATAAGTCTTCTAAACCCCTAAACCCCAAACCCTAGAACCCTAAATCCTAGATAGTAATTTCCATTGTATTTCCATGATCCCTATATAACCCCAATACAAGCCTATATCATCTTTCAATAGAGCTGGGAGAAGAGTGTCTGTGTTCAAGGAGTTAATTGGAACGATGCCTACATACAGTAATCAGTACTTGACATCGATCCCCACGGCAGTATATTGACAAAAAGCATTCAGGATCATTGCCCTGAAGCTTCATTACACTGCAAGCCCTCAACCCCAAATCCTAAATCCCGCAAGCTCTAAACCGAAATGCGAAACCCTGAATCCCTAAAGCACTAAACCCTGAACCCCAAATCCTGAAACCCTAAAGCCCTAAATCCTGAACCTGAACCCAAACTGTAAGACCGTAAGCCTTAAACCTGAACCCCACACCCTGAAACCATAAAGCCCTAAGCCATGCATGTTCTTGCCCACCAGCCTTCTGCAACAGTGAAAGGTCCAGGAGGCTAGTCCTGGGAAGGATTCAAGCCTCAAATTCCTCTACGTAGGGGTTCCGTGCAGATGATATAGGGATGATTGGGGTTATGTCGGGATTGCATAGGGATCATGTAGGGATGTGTAGCCCCGCTGATGGACAATCAGGTGCGAAAACAAATCAAATCAAATGGACAATGACATGGAAACTGGGAGAGTACGGTAGTTTGGCATCCGCTAAGCCTTAAGCCTAATCCTAAACTTCCAATATAACCACACTGATGTAGGCAACTGCCCTAGTTCTCAAATTTTAGAGTCAAAATGAGCCCCCCCAAACCCAATTTACTTGTAATACAGCCTATATTTTCCATCCCACCACCCTCCACATGAGCTATAGTCTAAACTCCTAGTATATCCCCCTTAATAACCCCTATAGTACTCCCCTATACAATTCCCTATATAACCCCCTTTAAGGAATTTAGACTATAGCTCACATGACTTTAGGGATGTTGAGGTGCCCCTGAATACAATCTAAGACCCTTCACCCTGAGCCCGCTCAGGGGTTCATGGATCGCTGGTCTAGGATGTAGCATTTAGGGAAATCCTAACATTCTGTCTTGCTTTTGCCGTGCAGCTTGAATAAGGATTCCAGTTTTTGTGGTGTTTGTGTGTGTGCGTGTGAGAAGTGGCTTGACTCTGAGAGGTACGCGCATAAGTGAAATTTTTATAAGGTAACCACTGTTAGGTATTGTTTCAGGGTATTCACGAATAATGTTTAGCTACCATCGATTGTGGAAATTAGTCCTGAACTTCTTTTAGTCGTGGCGCAATTTTACAACTCCCTTATGGAACCCCCAAAGGCACCTAATGTCACCACACCTCCGTAGTGTGGCCTTATCTCCTCAAAGGGATGCAGGGGTTCCTTAAAAAGGTTTAGGGTTTAGGTTTAGGGTTTAGGGTTTAGGTTTAGGGTCTAGGGTTTAGGGTGATTCAACCTAAATCCTAAATCCCACACGTCAAACCCCAGACCCCAAACCCTGAACGACTCCAAGGTTGTAACTGTTGTCATCGACAACGTTCCTCGCTCAGTGACCCAGCTGGATTTTCTCGAAGAGGCGCGTCGTGTTTTCGCGCTTGGGGTGTATGATGGAGAGGGTTGTAGGGCCAAATAGGCACACCCTAAACCCTAGACCCTATAGTAGCTTCCATTTTCTTTTCCATTATCCCTCTATAATCCCCATATTGCCCTATATTGTCCCAAAATAACCCCTATATGCTCTTGCAGGGGTGGACTAGAGGGATCCATTCTTTCACTCCTTACTCAGGGGATTTAGGTTTTTGGCCTTTGTATTTGTGCAACCTGTGGGAAGATTGTAGGGATTAAGTGGCATAAGGCGTTCAGTGCCCAGCCTTTAAGTCCCAAACCTAAGCCCACAGCGCGCCCTAAAGACAACTCCGCTGCCCCTATTTAAAGAGAGTCTAGGACTATGTATCGTATTCAGACAGGGACTTGGCAGCAGATTCCAATCATCTTATGGGGGGTTCTGATGGTACCTTATGAGGCTGTTAAGCGGTTTTGCGCGCCAATCAGTCGATAGCGTTTTTGGCATGCTCTACTCCGAAACCTTACGCCAGAAAACTTGCAGCCCTGATCCCGAAACGGGGATTTCCGAAAGGCCTTGTCTGGGGATACCGATTATAGAGGCTGTATATTAATGGGAAATATTGTGGTTGGCGCTTCTGAAAACTCTCCAAGACCTTAAACCCTAAACTCTAAATCCTAAATCCTACACATTACATCCTAATCCCTAAAAAAAGACCTTAAACCCTAAACTCTAAATCCTAAATCCTACACATTACATCCGAATCCCTAAAAGCTACCCATGAGCTTCCGAGTTGCAGCTGATCGTCATGGGAATAATTCTTATCCATCCCTTAGAACCCCTTCCACTCTTAAGGACACCCCAGCCACTAATAGCAATGGGGAGTGGGGTGTTCCGAATGGGGGGAGCAGGGGGCTAGTAGGGGGGTGCAGTTTTTTTCATGACGCTGGCAGGTGGAAAAGCGCGGGTTCCACAAGAAGTTTGCCCGGACCTTACGATTGATCTTGCCATGATCTAGGGTTTAGGATTCAAGCATCAAGTGGGAGTACTTTTGGAACCCCCCAGGCTGCCAGCACCGAATTCCTAGACATACCCCCAGGTCCAAGCATTGTGAGTCATTGTGTTAAGTCACTCACCTTGTAAGGTGTGGGGTTCAGGTTGTCGTCCAGGGGAGGCAAGACGGGGGAAATGTGAGGGCTGCATGTCTTTTTTTTGAGGTGGGGATAAATATTCTTATCGTGGTTTAGTATGGGAATAAGGGAATACGGAATACAGTATATAGGGATCATGTAGGGGTTATTTTTCTTTATTGGGCTTAGAAGGTTTATGTAAGGTACTCCACGAGGCAGGCTTTGGGGAAATCCTGGCCAAGTTAGAACTTGGGATTTAGGGCTTATGGTTTAGACCTCATCCGACCTCGCCTCAAAGTGGTCTCTCTACAAAATAGTACCATTGGCTTAAGTATCTGAACTTACACTGGAGAATGGCCAGTGTATAGAAAGAAGCACCTTGCCAAAAACTGAAAGTTGAAATCCTAATCAAGACTCGAAGGGCTTAGGTTTTTGGCTTTAGGGTTTAGGCTCAGGCCTTCAATTCTGAGCTCTAACCCCTAAACCCCGAGCCCTGAACCCTCCTCTTCGATTTTCCCGCAGTTCAGGATTTCTTCTATTTACCGACGGACAGAGTGGGGTGTGTGAACGAAGGCCGACCCGTGACATGAGGGTTCGTCAGAATTTGGTTTACAGTTCCCCTTAAGTAGATAGAATGTCAGGGTTATATAGGGATGCTGGAAAAGAAAATGGAAATCAGTATTTAGGGTTTAGGGTTCAGGGATTAGGGGTAGAATGCGGGGTATATGGGATCTTACTATAATATACACTAAGCCATCTTCTCTTTATTTAAGTGGGGTTATAAGGTTCAGGGTTCAGGGTTTAGGGTCTAGGGCGTAGGCAGGATCCCGATTCGGACCCTCCAGAAAAAAGAGCCTCCTTAAGTCAGAATTTGGCGAAGGTGTCTTCAAAGGGCAGGGCCCTTCCTCTAGACTAGGGGGTGCGGAAACTGATGTCCAGTTTTGTGACTGAAGCAATCAGTTGTAATATTTACTGATGTAGAGTTGAAAGTATCCTTAAAACTGCGGGAGTCTGTCTGTGCGAGCCATTCTCGGGGTTCCAACACAATGGTTTGGGGGGTTTAGGGCTTAGTTCAGTATTTGGAGTTTCTTGCTTTCAGGTTGTTTCTTTTACACAGGGGTTTAGGGGCCTCGTGATTTGGGGTCGGGAGTACAGGGTTTTTGGGGTTCGGGGATCTGTCGCCTGGAGGTTTTCTTGAAGCCCCTACGCGTACATGAAGCTAGAAGCTCTTGATTTCGTAATCCTCAGAATCAGCGGAAATCGTGACCTGTAAACTCCCCAAACCCAAGCCCCAATCCCTATATAAAGCATCTCAGGGCTTTGTCTGGGCTGGTCTCAAGTCTCCGTGAGCTCTGAAATGAAGACCCTGTGTCATGCCATGTTGAGGTTCAGGGGTTTGGGTTCAGGATTTAGGATTCAGGGCTTAGAGTTCAGGGTTTAGTTTTTTTGAGGTTCATGGGTCTAGAGTCCAGGGCAGCACCCCAAAGCCGGAGCCCTCAGAAAAATGCGGAGGGTTCAGAATTCTAGGCTGGGTGGAAGATTGTCAAACTTTGTTCATAAAATCCCGAGCAGGGACTCGCAGCATGCCTCTGAAATCCCCCAGCCGGCTCCTTACCGGTCAAACACCAAACCCTAAACCATAACCGCCCACACCTGAACTTCTAAGCCTTAAATCCTGAACCCTAAGCCCGAAACGCTAAACCCTAAACCCTAAAACCCTAAAACCCTAAAACCCCAAAACCCGAAAACCCTAAACCTAAACCCCTAAAGCCCAAACCTTGGAACCCGAACTCTACAGCACCGAAGCAGCGATCCCTTGAGGACAGTATGCCAGCTACTTCGCAACGCTTGCTCTTTTCGGGTTTTTAGGTCAGGGGTACCTTTGGGGACCTTACGATGTACAGGTATGAAATAGGGATCTCAAGCCGTGCCACACCTGATTGACTCGAGAGGGGCTGTTTTGACAAGCTCTCACGTTCTAAACTTACCTTTTGGTTAGCTGGGAATGAAGGAATGGAAAGGAAACTGGAAACCACAATAAGTGGCTCTATAGGGAGTACTATAAGAATCCATTCCTTCATTCCTGGCTAACCAATGCTAAGTAAAGAGTTCTTGATCTTCTCGCTTGCGGAAGATATCGTGCTTCAGGTTTCACCGTAGATCCCAGCCCCGCAGACCTTTTGATGCTAAACACTTGACCAGACACGCCGCAATCCCCAAACCCTAAATCCTAAACCCTTAACCCTAAATCCCAAACCCTGAATCTTAAACTCTCGCGCAAGGCTTCGGTTTGATAAGCTTTCACCGGCCCAGCATTGCCAGAGACTTCTACCGGGACCGGAGTTGGGCGAGCGAAAATATGGTTGAGGGTTGAGGGCTTAGGGTTCAGGGTCTGGGGCTTAGGGAAGAGGTTACAAGGTTGAGGGTTCAGTGGGTTGAAATAGGCAGGACACTTAGGACATGATTTGTGGCATCAGCGTTACCACCGTCATTAGCAGCCGACCTGTGGTTTTATGGGGGGTATGATGGTTTTTCCACCCTGAAGCAACGCATGCTCTCTAGAAGCGGTTCGAACGCGGTCTAGGGTTTAGGGTTGAGGGTCTGGGGTTTAAGGTTGAAAATGACATACCGTAGGATTTTTACACGCGGAACCTCTTGTTCGCCCACAGGTAGCATATAGGGTTCATTTTTTAAGGACTTCAAGGATTGGAGTTTCAAGGGTGATTAGTTTTTTTTTTAGGGCCATTAGGTGTTTGTTTGGTTTAGCGGTTTGAGGTTTAGGGTGTCTGGGTTGACGATAGTTAGGGTTCAGGCTTCTTCTGTTCAGGGTTTTTATGGTTTGGGGTTTTAGGGTTTAGAGCTTTGAGTGTTTAGTTCTTTTTATTACGGTTTTGGGGTCTTGAGAGGGTCTTCGGTGTGTGTGTGTGTGTGTGTGTGTTGTTGTTTGTCTTTCTTTTTTTTCTTCGGGCGTTTAGGGTTTGGAGTGTTTAGTGTTTAGGGTGTCTAGGGTTGTCAGGGTTTAGGGTTTGCAGGGTTTAGCGCTTTGAGGGTTTTTAGGGTTCTAGGGTTTTAAGGGTTTAGGCCTTGTAGGGTTTTGGGTTTTTAGGGTTTAGGCTCGTTAGGCTGTAAGGTTTTCAGGATTTTTAGGGGTTAGGTTTTTTGTTGGGTCTTAGGTTTAACTTAAGGATCTAGGGTTTAGGATTTTCGGCGTTATCAAGGGTCTTCAGTTTGTAGGATTCAGGACCATTGGGCATGATACGGGCTCATGTTTAAAAGAGGAGGGGCTTTGGGGGCGCACAGCCCCCTCATTTGCAAACCTTTGATCTTCGGAATGTGGCAGTTGTCGATGAGAGAGGCAGTTACCAGTTGTTGACATTGATTTATTTTTCCAAATGATACGGGCTCATGTTGAAAGCAGTGGGGGGGGAGGGCTTGGGAAGGCGCAAACCCCCCCAGGGCAAACCTTTGAGACATAGGCCAAAATGATAGGATTCTGCTGCCTGAAACGCCTCTGCGCAGGGATTGTTTCTCAAGTTTTCGCGTGTAGCCAACACTGCCTGCGCAGCACGATTTTTTTGACAGTTTGCGCAGGTGAGCAAAAATGTGAGGATTTCCTGCCTAAAGGTCCAAAAACATTGCTCCTGCGCAGGTATTGCGACATTTGGACTCTTACTTGCCCGCAAGTCTTCCCATCCAGAGAAGGCCTTTGGACAGGGAGGCTAGCGACGCGGCAGCACTTCACATCTTCATGAAACACTGCGCCTGCGCAGGGCAAAGCCTCCTTCGCTTAAGCCACGGACGTCGGCGCGGACAAGCCACATGTTCTGGCTGAATGTAACCCTCAGGTGCTGAAAGGTATCCTGTTGGTGAGAAACCTCAAACGCCTTCTGAGCATACCGCTGTGACTGACAATGGGCATTTCCAAAAATTAGGGCCCTTTCCGGAGACTCTATAAAAAAACATTACGGCAAATTACGGAGCCTAAAAAGACAAGTGGTAGAAGTATGGTAATTTCATCTGTTGCGACTTGAAATTCCGTGAAACACTTACATCCGTATCTCGTAGTAGTTCCATCGTAATGGTTAAGCGGAATACCCAGCAAATTGTCCCAAGCCATGTTATTCAGAATCCGGTAAGGCAGCTTCCAAAGCGGGAGTCGAGTGTTGGCGTCCATCCGGATGGACTCCTCGCATCAAACAACCTGGTGCCAACTACCATTCGTATCGGCTGCGGGTGCACCCTCATAATGGCCTGTCATGGATTATGCAGTTTTATCGACAGCTCCCATATGACACTTGCCTTGGTGACCCACGTTGAGCCCTAATCCTACCCCTAAACTCTAGACTCTGCACCCTTTACCTTGAAAACCAAAATCCGGGCTTTGAGGAGTTCAATGGAACTTTCCTTCGCAAAGCACCAGTGCAAGGCCAGTCTTGGTCATTCCGCATCTGGGGTCCCTGAACTCAACAGCCCTGATCCCTCTCTACACTCTCCAAACTCAATAGTATATAGGAATTATGTAATTATTGGGGACTATTTTGTGGATTTTGTTGGGGTTATTTGGGGATTATATAAGGTTACATGGGGATATCAACCCATAAGTGGAGAATCATGTGGAAAAGCAAGCGGAAAATGAGCACGGATATTTGACAAGAGAATATAGTGGTTCATAGAGGTAAGAATTTGCGATAATTACGGGCCTTAGAAGATCCTTACTCTCGAAATTGTACATACGGGGGTCTAAACCAGGGTTCCCCTGAACCCCCAGACCCTAAACGCAAACAGGGTCACACCCTTTCAAAAAACACATTTTTCTAGAAAAACACAAGCATGGCAAGGTCCCAGCGTTCAATTTAATTAATTGGTTGTTGGGAAGGAAGGAATAAGAAGAAATTGGAAGCTATTGTTGTATGGGGAGATCTTGCTAGTATTATTCATTTGTATTATTCTTACTATTAGCTTGTATATATTCTTATTGGTGTCATTATTATATTGATAAATTCGACTATTACCATTATGCCATTATTCCCATGAGTATTTTCTTTTTACTACAGGCGCTACAGCGCTATACTATGGGGATGCATTCCTCCCTTCCCTTTTCACTAGTATGTTTGAGGCGACTGGTTCCGGAGCTTATCCTGCCGTTGGACAAGCTTAAGGGGAGTTTCCTAAAATCAAGGGTACATACCTTTTTGAGGGCCCCTATAATCAGGATTTTAACATTTTTGGGTCTATATTTGGGTCCCTAAACCCTAAACCAGGGCGTAGACGCCGGATGCGGAGTACCTTGAAAGCTGCTAGTCTAAGGGTCAGGGTGTAGGGTGTCAGTGCGAGGGTTCACAGTTTCAAGGTCAGGGCTTGGGGTCTTAGGGTTGGGGTGTGGGCGTAGGAGCAGAACTGAATCAGCCCAGGTATTCTTCTGGGTATGACTTTAGATACCTTACGTCCTATGAATCCCCCAAAGCCTTCGTTAAGCACCATGTGCACTCAGGCGACCCACTGAGGCATAAGAAACCTTGAGCCCCTAGACCCGGAACCCCAAGATTTACATCCGAAGCCCCTGAACCCTAAACCCTAAACCCTAGCCCCTGAAGCCCCTAATCCTGGCTCCGAAGCCCTGAACCCAGAAAACACGAACCTGAAACCCGATCCCCAAATCCTGTTCGCCTTGTGTTCTGGGAGGCAAGGCCTTGTACGTGCACGCATCCCCAATACAAGGCGCCAGCCGGTTTAGGTTTTTTTTTGGGGTGATTCTTGTTGACAGTTGGGGCTTGGGATTCCGGTCTACAGGGTTCGCCGAGGAGTGGAGTTGTATTGATGGCCCTTGCAATGGAATGTTGAATAAACACAGAAGGTTCCTGCTTGAATTATAGCATATGGTGACGCTAAGACGATTCTCATCACGCAGGCGCTTCCAAATGCAGGACACCAGGGAGCCATTCCCCGCTGACCAGTGAGACAAGTGCTGTGAGCTAGACAGGTCTTCTTCGGCGTTAGGTCTTGAGGGTTCGTGTCTCAGGTGGAGTTCAGATCCAACTGGAAGGCAGAAGCAGCGTACCCCTACATCGAAGAAGTTGTTGGGGTCGTATGACCTTTTGTGCCTGGAGGTATCTGCATTCTGAAGTGATAGAGGGCCCCAACAAATCCTGAGCCCGACGCTGCGCCCTTAGCCTCCAACCCTTAACTGAACCCCACACTCAAACTCCTGAGGGATCCGCAGAAATTTTTGTGGGTCAGGCATTACTGCCCTCTGGGAGAAGTTTCATCCGGGGCCAAAATCCAAGCAGGCTGCATGTTCGAGGGGTCAGGGTCTAGCATCTAGGATCTAGGGTTCAATTCAATTTGGGTGTTGGTCTTGGGCTTTGTTGTAAAGTGATGAGAGGTTTTAGGGTATATGGTTTTGAGTGTTAAGTGTTGTCCTCCGCGAATTAGCATGGAAACCCTTAATTTGGTCTTCCTCCAAAACGGCCGCTTTCTTGGTAGGCGTCCATGCTAGTTTCGTCAAGCGCAGGGTTCAGGAACGAGTGTTCAAGGATTGGGGTTCAAGGCTTGAGAGGTGGGTGGCGTCGTGTAAGAGATACACACACCTAGATTTCCGCATGTATTTTTGTTGCTTCACATGGTTCTGTAACGTATGGAGCTAGTTGGGCCTCAGTCTAGATGGGTTTCGGTTTGCTTGGAGGTGCTGGTGAGTGCTGGTATAGTGTGCAGGCGTCCTAAACTTGCAATCTGAAACCCTCAACCTTGGAAGAACCAAGAGCAAGATTCCGCTTTTGGCATTCTAGTGCGAGGGTCACGGGTAGTCAAAGGTACAGTATGGCTACATGTATCAACCTCAAAACATGACTTAATTGGCCCCTAGACAACATGCGGAATCTCATACTTGCTTGGTTCTGTAGACACCTTTAATAGGAGCCCACAATCCTTTACCATCCCTACCTTTGCTTACCGTGGATGGAGGAAATCGTGCATCACTCAGGATCCGGAAAGTCTTGTCTTCCTACGATACAGTATAGAATATGGTGCAGGATGTTTTGAGTCCACAGTAGGTCCCAAACACGCCCCTCTTTTGGGAGACATCCAAATTTCTTAAAGAACTCTACCCTAAACCCAGAACTCTGATTGCAAGGCTTCTGCCCCAAATATTGCTGGGGGAGATTTTCCAGGGGGCCTTTTCCAAGCATATAGGGATCCACAGGGATTTTACAGGGGATGTGCTGGGTTGCTGTTGGGGAAGTTAAGCTACTGTGTTACATGCAGCTCTTCCTGCCACTGGTGTCAGGTCTACCTCGTCGGGCGCGTTCTCTTTGCTTGGAGCACCCATTGGCCCGCCAGCCTGCTGCGAGGCTTATACCATGACAGAGCGTGTGGAAAAGGCCCGCCCCCTCTTTGCTGAACTCGCAAGTCTGCTCGACGCGCAGACGACCCTCCTTCTTCTACACCATTGTGCCGCCTTCTGTGCATTGCCTTCGCTTCCCGAGTCACGCCGCCTGGGCAGCACATCAGCGCCATTCCATGCCTTTGATGCCGAGGTGCGCGCCTGCCTTGCGCACCTGTGTACGGGCCCGCGCTCTCTGCGGCGGCTTGGAACCAGGCCACTTTCTCCACGCTGCAGCTCGCCCCTCGCGATGCGCCAGCTGCCTACCTCGCCTCCCTCACCACCGCTGGCGAGTCGTGCGCCTCAGGCACAGGACCGTGCTGTGTTCGCTGAACTCCTTGTACCCTTGGCCTGCGGCTCTGCATGCCTGTTGCCACTGCCGATACTGCCTCCTCCCTGTGTGACGGGGTGGCCGACCGTGATGGCGACCACTCCTGCTGCTGCCCTTGCGGGGGGCGACCGCGTCAAGAGTCACAACCGCCTTCGTGCTGTCGTGCAGCTCGCGGCTTGGGGGTTGAATTCGAAAGGCCCGGCCTGCTCCCCGTCCGACCCACTGCCCATCTCCCGTTGTTCAGCACCATTTCCGACGTGTCTGAGTATGAGCAATTAACCCTCCCCCATCCCGGTTGTTTTTCCACCACTTAAATGGGGGGTGTTACATGAGCCAAAGCCACTTTAGTTTAGTTTGTTCGTCGGGGGCTACTGGGGGTCACATGCCATTTTAGTTTTTGGCAGGGGTCACATGGACCCACTTTAGTTTTTGCATTTCTTGCATGTTGTTGCGTGTTCTGATGACAAGCAGCGATAATGATAATATGATACTTGGTTGTAAGCAGTTATACTAGTAGCAGGGCAAGCTGCGCAAGCGCGGCCGTGAAAGGGTTGCGCACCTTTTTCAAAGTGCCCAAATGCAATCTTTTTTGCGCATTGATACTTCTTGCGGTCCAAAATCACACACAATTTGCAACAGATGTTAATTATCGTAGTCAAATGTCCACCAGCCGATCTGTGGTTGTGAAAAGGGTGTCGAAATTGCGAAAAAAAAGCATCTTGGGAGTTTCGGTCATTTTTGTTGCTTCGCAAGCCTCGCTCGGGAAAATGTGATTTTTGCGGATTTTTTTGCTCGTTACCACGGGTCGTTGATACGGTGTTTTTGGTCACGCATGCGAACCACGCCGAAAAATGAGAAGCAAACAGCAACAACTGGGGAAAATCCATCAGACCCTGAACCCTAAACCCCTCACCTTAGACTGAGAATGCCATACGCCAATCCCCCTGTTTCGGGATCACAGCTTAGAGACAGCCGTGAAAACGCTGTCACTTTTTTTTACAATGGGACCCCGCGCGCAACGTTTGAACGCATTCTGTGGTAATTGCGGACAACGCATCGTGGATGTATCGCAGTGTTGCCGGTAGAAACCCAAACTGAATACTGTGACCATCAGCACCGTAAGATGACAACCATATGCAGCGTCTAGCCGGGCATTGGGGTTACCAATACGCAGCGAGGATCATATCGAATAATTCACAAAAAAAGTTGGTAGGTACG
>CAJNIZ010005636.1:95115-118803 GCA_905231905.1 Symbiodinium pilosum | reverse complement strand
CTAAACCCTATATACCCAATATACCTATTATGGTAACTTAATTTAAGTTCCTTAGCAGCAAGCCAGTCATTCCTAAACCTCAAACTTTCATCCCACAGCCTTAGCTTGAAGTAGAAGAAAGGATATCTTAGGAGGACCCCCCACCCTGTATAGGGTTTAGGGTTTAGGGTTTGGGGTTTGGGGTTTGGGGTTTGGGTGGACCCCCCACCCTGTAATAGTGGTATAATAGGAATATAAGAGGACCCTAATATGATCCCTATTATCCATAACAGTGGCCATTACTGGGTGGGGGGTCCACCTGAAGGATATGTATGATTTTCTCACGGATTTTCCCGGCAGAATTAAAAGGAGAACATCTTCTTTTTCCCATATATCCCTGTCGTTCCTAAAGCTCACTTTTTTCGAGAAGACACCAAGTCTGACTATGAGTGATGTTCAGACAGTGGATGGAGGAAAGCGCGCACCTCTTAGGATCCCAAAGACGGCGGAAGGTATATGGGGGTTTCCCAAAATTAGAGGTACCTTTTTGGGGGTCCCCATAATAAGGACTATAATATTTTGGGGTCTATTTTGGGGTCCCCTATTTAGGGAAACTACCATATTAGGTGGTTCAAGATTTTCGTTATGCACAGGTTTCTCCAAATGTTTATCGGGGGTATACGCATCCTTGTCTTTATAAACTTCCCCTGAACCCTCAAGGAAATCCTAAGCCCTTAGCCCTAGTTTCGATTGCATTTCCATTTGATTCTTCATTATCTGGAGTAACCTCCCTATATATCCGGATATTGAACCCTAAACATCCCCTAAGCCCCAAACCCTCAAGCCTAAATCACTACACCCACCGCCTAAAGCATAGGCATGTTGCTAAATTCTGAGCCTCCATCTCCAGCAGTTCAAGAGGATTTCGCGCCTGCGACCTAAGCGGGGCGCCTCCCAGAGACTTGCTCGTGCTGATCAAGAGCGGATCTGCATGCGAGGAAAATGGGTTTACCCAGACCCCCAAAGGGATCTAAAAATTAGATCCCCTAGAACCATATTGGAAATTATATAAAGATTATATAGGGGTTATAATGGGTCTAGATAGGGGATCTAATTTTTAGATCCTCCCAGGGGTCTGGGTAGGCTTGACTGTAGTCTCCTTAGGATTTATTTTTGTTAAAATCATAGTATAGTATAACCCTAAGGGATTATTCAACAGATTATTTTTATACTAGGTCTGAGGAGACTACAGTTGAGGGTCTGGGGTTTATTATCGATTCGGACTATTCTTCGGGAAGCGTTTTTCGCGGAAAGAGCTTACGGATTTTCAGCTAAGGGAGTTTCTCGAACGCAGTCCGCACAAGGGAGGTCAGGATAATTGCGGGTTTCCCCAGATTAGGGGTACTTTTCTTGGGGGCCCATATAATAAGGACTGGGGTACCTTAATTTTGGGAAACTACCAATTCATGCACTGAGATCGTGATCAAAGCTGCTTGCATCAGGAGGATGGGGACCACCTAAGCCCTGAGCCGTCTTTTTCATGTGAGCTGTAGTCTAAACTCCTTCAAGGGGGGTTATATAGGGGATTATATAGGGGGCTTCTATAGGGGTTATTAAGGGGTATACTAGGAGTTTAGACTAGAGCTCATGTAGCTAGTCGATTGGGCATGGCTATCTACAAACATTGCCAGATGGCTTTGCAACAGGTTTTCAAACACAAGGTTGACGAGCGATACAATGTTTGAGACCTCGAGCTTCTCCAGCCATGCGGTGTCGCGTTTAGGGTTGAGGGCTAGGGCTTGGGGTTTAGGATTTAGGTTTAGAGCTTAGCCAATTTATGTGGTCTCTTTGAGGTCTGATGAGGATTTGTGCGTTATTGGAGTGTATAAAAGGGCGCCTCGCGCTTCGAAAGCTCCGAGATTTTCTTGGTCATACTTGGGTTTAGGGTTTGGGGGTGCCAGTCCCAGATCAGATGTTGAGATTTCATAGCATTGGCCTGTTTCCTAGACCCAAATCCGGGTAGCTCTTCTTGTGGTCCGGCACCCGACTTCGATGGTGTGAGGAAGCCTTTCAGTGCAGGCACTCCATATCAGTGGGCCTGCTATTCAGGTTTGGCGTTAAGTTTCCAGGGCGGACTCAGAGAGTTCTGATTTTTTGATGATATGACCTATAGCTTCCTAGGGGTCTTATAGGGGGATACTAGGAGTTTAGACGATGGCTCCGCTAAACCCTAAACCCTAGCCCAACAAAGCCTTCTCCCTCTCAAGACCCAAGCCCGGCAGCTCTGCAGATCCTGTTCATGGAATGTGGGGTTTAGGGTTTAAATCCCCCCTCCCCAATATTAGATATTCCCCATTGTGGTATCCTATGGTATATTGGGAGTATTTTATATTATGGGCTAAGTTAAAATACAAAGCCTTGTGCGTGTTGGACAGCAGAAGAAGCAGAGCATTGGTGAATAAGCCCCTTACCAGTGCTGATGCGTAAGCTTGATATGCATGCGCCAGACTGAGAAAACTCCCATATACATAGCCTTGCTTCTTAATCTATACTGGCGACGCCTGGACTCTGCTCGCGCGATGGTCTTGTCCACCTGAAAGTGCACTAAGCCCTGAAGCCTCCTGCAGCGTTTGACAGCAAAAAGGACATAGGAGACATGCAAAACCCTCTTCAGGGCTGGCTATCTTGAAATCGTTCAGGTTTTAGCCAGGGTTTAGGTTGTAGGGTTTGGAAGAGGATTGGCGCTTCTAGGTCTGGGGATTGAGTGTGTGTGATAGGTCTAAGAGGGGTGTGGGGTAGGTATTACACTCAGGTTTCAAACTGGGATTCACCTGACATGGGCTTGCCCTGTGGCATGACTAAACTAGTGACTAAACCCTAAACCCCTAAGCTCTAAACCCTAAACCCCTAGACCTTATGCCTCAACCGTATTTCATCCTTGAAAAGCCCCGCAGCCCGCTAAAAAGCCAAAGTCCCGAAGCCCAAGCGCTAAGCCCCAAACTCGAAATCGTAAACCCTAAGCCCTTAACCCTAAGCCCTAAACCACAATGCCGTCGTGACCCTGAACCCTAAACCCTAAACCCTAACTAAGCCCTAAAATACCTCCCCCAAAGACTTTACAGCATGTCCACGCCACCGGCGCTGCAGCCGGGCGAGCTGCAAAGCGAAACCCAGCCCCCCAGGCCTCAAGGGTGTAGGGTTAGGCTTTTAGGGGTTAGGGTTTAGGGGTTAGGGTTTAGGGACTAGGGTTTAGGGACTAGGGGTTAGGGATTAGGGTTCAGGGATGAGGGTTTAGGGATCAGGGTTTAGGGATGAGGCTTTCGGGAGCAGGTATCACAGGTTTGGTTTCAGGAGAACGGAGTTTAGAGACTAGGGTTTACGGTGTAGCGTTGTAGCATTGAGGTGTTAAGGTCGGGGCCCTCGGCTTTACGAAAATGCTGTCCAGGTCGGGAGTCTTCAGGTGGGTATCCCTACACGGCTTAAGGACCATAAAAGGTTTGTATGGGTACACGCTGCAAAAAAACCCTGAACCTAAATCTAAAGTTCAGGGAGTTTCAATTTAAGGTTTCAGGGGCCCGAGATGCAGGAGCAAGAACGGACGAACTTCTCCGAAGGATGTCGGGTTTACAGGGTTTAGGCCCTGATGGGATCCAGGCAATTGTAGGGACTATCATGGGATGTACAGCTAAGGGATCTCATCATGGCTTTAGTATAACAAGGGCTTTGTTTACCCCAACCCTAAACCCTGAACCCAAAACCCTAAAGAAATAGGACCCTAGAACTTCGAAAGAACAATGTTGCCCAGATCACCTCAATACCCTGGGGGGGATCTCCAAAGGCTTTTACTCAAACCCCTTTACGTGGTTAGGTTTAGGGTTTAGGTTTAGGGTTTAGGGTTTAGGGGGTTTGGGGTTCCCGAGCCCTTTTGGAAGGTGTTGAAAAGTCCCACCGCTTACATGGCCGTATGTGACTTACTCAAAAACTGAAGGGCGGTGGTTTAGGGTTTAGGGTTTAGGGTTTAAGGTTTAGGGTTTAGGGTTGGGGGGTGAATATAGGTACCATTATAGGGGTATATATTGGGATGTTATAGGGGTTATTATTCTATTGTAAAGACCCACCAGTATTGTTCTCGGGGCAGGCAATGTTGCCCGACTTTGGGCCCTTTTAGCTACTGGAACTTCTACTGGGTTGCTGTTAAGGAACTGTCTTTAAGTTACTATAGTCAGGAACCTTATATGGTGCAGGAGTTCATTCATCAACATTGGTATACAAAACATAAACCATTAGCCGCAATTATCGTAAAGCCGCGCAATTCAGGTGAAAAAGGTAGTTTAGGGGTGGGGCGGGGGGGGCGGGGGGCGTCATGGAATCCATGAAGTGAATTTGAATCCCTAAGCTACGTATGTAGAGCCCTCCTGTAGGATGTCTGGGAGGCAAAACCCACGGGTACAAACGTTCAAGCTTCAAATTTGAAGTGCGTCCAGTGAAAGCTCACGAGACGGTGCTTCTTTAAGGTCCTAAACCAAGGGTGCCACCCCCACCCAGTTACCTGTACTGTACTGTCCTTAGGAATTATTCTTAATTTCATTATAGTACAATCCTAAGGAAATATTAAGAGTATTATTTTTATGATAGGGCTAAGGAAACTACAGTTGCAGTCCATCAGGGATGATGTTCAGGGCGACATGTATAAGTATAATATAGTTATTATTCAGTTCCTGAATCCGGGCAGTGTTGAGTAAGTGAACCCTTTTCCTTTTTTCGGACGCCTAAACCCTAAACCCTAAATTCTAAACCCTAAACCAAAAAGAATATGCTATATTTGGACCTTTTTCGTCCTAGGTTGCTAGGGATCCTGGAACCAATGAATTATAGGATCCTAAAGGCGGGGTGGTTCAACGGGGGAGGGTACAAGGAACCTTAGGGAAGCTTAGGGAGTCTAAGGGAGTAATGGGGATTACTAGGTTACCTGCCCCCTTGGACCACCCCCTTAAGGACATCCTAAATGAAGGCTCAAAAACCAGTTCTTCTCTGTTGGCCACTCCAACAATGAAGCCGAGCAGTTCTTCAAACTCCTGGCCAAGTACAATGTCAAGGAGATCAACCCTGGTTTGCTTAATGTCAGGGCCTGGGGTTTGGGATTTAGGGTTTAGTGGCCTAAACGATCACCAAGAAACGAGAACCGAATGGAAAAGAAGATGGAAAGTGTAAGCGGTAACCTCGTTTTTGTAGTCGTTACTGGACATAATTACCAACATTATGGTCCTAGATTCCTCGTTTAGTCATGGGGTAGGGTACCTCAAATAGACACAATGCCAAGGGCATCGCCTGACTGGCTTGCCCGGTCTGAAGCTGCACTGTAACATGGAAGCCCACCAAACATGGGTTCTACAGGGTTTAGAGTTTTTTTTGGGGGGGGGTGTAAGGTCCCATGGGGATGTTTGATTAGGGTTTAGGGTTGAGCGCTACCTGAAACTAACATGAAGCATAGTCTAAACTCCTTAAAGGGGGTTATATAGGAGGTTATATGAGGAACTATTATAGGGGTTATTAAGGGGGAATACTAGGAGTTTAGCCATGGCTCACATGAGGCCTCGGATAAGCGCCGGAACCGGGACAGTAAGAGCGGGTGGGTTTAGGGTTTTGGGGTTCATGGGTTGAAGAACCGTGCCAACGAACTGCCCAACGGAAGGGGCTTGCTAGTCATAGTGATACTTGACTTTTGAAAAATAGTAAACTTGGAGAGCCCCTACATGCAGTCTTACAGAGGATCAGGACTGCTACTCACACAGCGGAGGCCAAGCCCTAAATCCTATAGATCTCTGTATAAGCACTTACATCCGTGTGTGATCGTACACAACCCCCTGATATGACCCCACATATCCTTGCATAACCCTATATAACCCACATTTCTAGAAGACCTTTAACACAAACCTTTATATCCTTGCAGAACCTTATGCATCATTGCGTAAGACCATATATCTAGGGCTGAAACCATGGGACCCTAGTATGGGCCCTCAACCCTTCGGATTAAATACCCTTAAACGCCCTCAAAGGCCTAAGGGCCCACAACAGGGGCCCATACTGCTAACCTTAGACATAATGGTTTAGGGTTTTAGGGTTTAGGTTTTAAAGTTTAGGGTTATAACCCCAGGTATTGCTTGAGGAACCTCCTTCCTCAAACTTCCAAGCAAGCCGTAACATTTCAAATAGAGGTACTTGTAGATTGCTGTGTCGACGTGTCGCTAAAACCTAAACCCCATACCCCTATTCCCTAAACCCTAGACACTAATGCCTCCTTCCTCCGAACAGCTGCTGGCAGTAGGAGCTCGTGGACGTTCGGAGTATCCCGTCCAGTGGAAAGTTCCCCCACTTCAAGTGGCCTGGCAGTACAGCACCTTTCTGTAGAAGCCCAAATAACTTGAAATGTTATGGCCCCTTGCAGCAGGTTATGGGTTGTAGGGAACACATAGGGTTTTGGGCTGAGGGGCCTAAATGATTTCCAATAATGGCTAGTCAAATGCAAAAGGAATTGGAATATCAAATGGAAGCTGGGTGTATGTATGGGTTTATAGGGATCATGGAAACCCAAAACCCTTTTTGTGGTCCTAGGTTCCTTGTATAACTAATGTGTAGGGTGCCTCAAGGTTGAGGGTTTCTAGGGATTAAGGTACATGATATTGGCTGTTATGTAGGCCAATGTAGCGTCATTTGCTCTTTCTGAGGGGTGATGATACTTGTCTCGGGCTGCCTGACCCTCTTTAAGTTGGCCCGTCACACCTATGCACTTAGCCTTTTTGGGGAAGTTCTTGGGGCCACAAGAGTACATGTAATTAGGTGCACGCCAAAACCCTAAACCCAGAGACCGAAACCCTAAACCCTAAACCGAAAACCCTGAACCCTAAACCCTAAACCCGAAACCCTAAACCCTAAACCCTAAGAACGCATCCTAGGGGCAGATGATTTTAACCTTAGACATGCCCAGGCGCAACGCATTACAGCAGCTGTGCCAGCGCCGTGGCATAGCCTACCGTGCCACGGCTTGTTTTCGAGGGTTTAGGGATTGGGGTTTTGATTTGGGTTTAGGTTCTGGGGATTAGGGATTTGGGTTTAGGGATTAAGGTTTAAGGTAATGCTAGCTTCCGCAAGTTTGTGGCCCTCGGTGGGATCGGTTGGGGATGTTTCGGTATGTTGCGGGTACCTAAGGGGGAATAACCAGAGGCAAGTGGTGCCTCGAACCCAGGAGCTTTCAGCAGGATTATCCTTATGCGATTTTGGGCTTTTGCCTTCTGGATTTTTGGTCCTAAGCTCTAAAACCTAGAGTCGAAATCCAAGCATTAATCCCCAAACCCAAATCAAGAGTCATGCATGCCGTCAATGCTTACACTTTGCGGTGTAGGTTAGACAGGTTGAGTGTCTCTTTCGATGGGGCGCGTGCTTGTCGGGGAGTGCGGTATGGGGGTTCGCCAGAGATGCCAGAGGCAGGTTAGGTTAGGCGCCCTTTCTGCGGAGTTCTATAAAAAACTTACAGTTGTTGGAGTCTAGATTGTTGGGGTTTAGGGTTCAGGGTGGCGCTTCATGGGGTTACGAAAGAGTTTTCGTCGTGAACCTCCAGAATCACCAAGGAATAGGGCAAAAGAAGGACCTTACAAAGCGGAGGAACAATGCTAAGTAAGTACGACAACTTGCATTTTAGGGTTTAGGGTTTGTGCTTTAGAGAAGCCTGGAACACATTACCAAAACGCCTAGCCTGCAGACGCTGAAGCACGACAGCTTCTTGTTGCGTTTACAGCTTAGGCCATTGCCCACAGCTGGGCAACAAAGGAGCATCTAGCCTGAGACAAGACCAGGGCTTTGGGAATTCCGGCACCTGTAGGAAGAACTTTTCATTTTCTGGGGGAGGGGGGGGGGGGTGGGGGCGAGGGTTGGGGTAATCAAAACTCGCCTCAAGTTTATATTCAGTTTTGTGTTCTGTCTTAAGCCTTCATCTACCCAGCAGTACGATTTTAGGAATTTTGTGGGTACCCAAACCCTTAATCCTAAACTGTGTCAAATCCCGTTCTTAGTAGCTTTAGGTTCAGGACTGCGGACGCCTGGATCGGCCGAATGGCTAGGGTTTGGGGTTTATGGTCAATGGTTAGTGCATGAAATGAAGTAGGGCTTGTATTAGGGTTTAGGGTTTAGGGTTTGGGGTTGGGGGGGTGAGTATACACAGATAATATAGGGTTCCTTAGGAATTTTGGTGAGTGTGTATGTTGGATGTCCAGTTGCAGGGGCCGTCGGTAAAGAACCTGCCACAAATGAATCCTGTCAGGAGTTTAGGGTCTAGGGTCGGGGGTTTTCGGTCTAAAGCCTCAACCCTAAACCTAAACCGCAATTATATATATATACATATATACCATCTCGAGTCTCATTCGATCCCCCATTTTTTTACAAAGTGCCGGTATGAACCAGAATTGCTTGACGGAGAAAGGGTGTAGAAGGGTATCGGATCAAAGGGCACATAGAACTTCCGTTTCTAGGGTTTAGGGTCTAGGGTCTAGGGTTTAGGGTTTACGGTCTAGGGTTTAGGGTTCAGTCTTGTTTGGAGATCCGGGTAAGACGAGGGAGTGAACCTGGGTTATCATAAAAATTGTTCACACGAGAGCCTGGTGGAAAGGAAGACCGTTGGATTCTATAAGGCTTGCTTCTGTAATGTCCTTAGGAATTGTTTCTAATCTTATTATAGTATAACCCTAAGGAAATATTCTAAGGAAACTACAGGGCTTAAGCCGTGATTCAGTAGGGTTGTGTGTTTTGGGGGTGTAGGTGCAGTTCGTACTTTGCAAGTGGGTGGTTGTCAAAATTACGGTCCATTTCTGGATCCCTGTTATAATACGGCACCTAATATTTAGGGTACCCAAAAAAGGACCATAATTTTGACAACCATCCAAGTATCCCTCATGCAAAGGCACCGAGAAAGCGTGGGCACTTAACCTACTAGCACTTCCGCGCGCGCTTGGATGATGGTCTAGGGTTTAGGGTTTAGGGTCCCTAAACCCTACACACTAAACCCTAAACCCCAAACCTCCAAATTAGGACCCTATGACTATCTTGTAATGGCTATAGGGTCCTAATTCTGGGGGTTGGGGTTAGCAAAATCCTCTTATTATTGGAGTTCTTGTAGATTGCAGCGCGATCTGTAGCACATCTACATGTGTATGGCAGAAGGTGCATACTAGCTAGTAACAACCAAAAGGAGAACCGTATGGAGCATGTACAAAGGCGCATGTGACGAGCTTGCTGAAATCCTGGGATGTCTACGCACGTCAAGGTCTGGCACACTGTCTCTGGAGTTTATCAAAATCGTCCGTTCCCTAGATAATCTGGGTTGCTGTCAAGGAATGAAAATTGAATTGCTATGTTGGGGAAACCTATTAATCATTATATATACCCAGTATGGTAACTTAAGCCCCTAAAGCCTAAACCCTACATATATACATATATATATATATGCCCACTGCGGTAACTTACTTTCAATTCCTTAACTGACTAACAGCAACAAAGGAGAATCCTGAGCCTCAACCTCCATATTCTCCTGAACGCCTAAACCCCAAGCCCTAACTGGATTATCATCCCTATTTGGGGGTTTCCTAAAATTATGGGTACCATTTTGGGGGTCCCCATAATAAGGACTATAGTATTTGGGACTCTATATTTGGGTACCCTAATTTTAGGAAACTACCATTTATCCCGGTTTATGGTTTAGAGGCTCCTGTTTTGGAAAAGCTCCCGAAGACCTCAAGTATTGGAAGTATCCAGCAGCGGCTCAAAACTTGAACTGCACCTGCTTTCCATGCCATGATGAGCCTGTTGTCAAGAGAGATGCTGGCAGTTTCTTCCATCGGAGGTTTCTGGAAGTGAGCGAAGGGCAGGAGTTCACTCCCATACTGTTGATATTACAAATCCTGCAAGGCCTTAATACGATGTAGCTCCATAAATCCCCAGGTATAGAGTACTTCGGGTCAGATATGACTTTTAGTATCCGCCATCGTGTATTGCCCTTTGCTCGCAAGATCCTTTTCTTACCTTAAGGAAGATACTCGAACTTGATTTAGTCCAGGGGAACATGGCTGAAAAGCACCCTGGGACTTCGTGGTCACAGCCCTCCTGGGATAGACCCTTAACCCTTTGGGATTCTTTTATATTCCTGTTATAGGTACCTAAGGGTTAACCCTTAGTAGGGTCCCTAAGTGCCACGTAGATCCTAAAGCCTAAGCCCATAAACAAGAGATCTCTACATTCCTCAAGGGCTCGCCTGTTTAGAATGAGGGCCCTCAAGATTGCACCGCAGCTGAGGCAGGAAGGCTGCCGAAGGAAAAGTCTCCGAATTCATGCGAGGTTTCCCAACATTAGGGGGTACCTTAAAGGGTGTAAAGAGGATATTTAGGGTTGTATAGAGTTTGGGGTTTAGGGGTTAGGGTTTAGACATTTCTCGCAATCAGTGTCCCAATGCAGCCCGACAAGCAAAGAGTGTCGTTATTGGCATCATTTGGAGAAAGCTTCGATTTCCGGAAGTGTCCTTAGACCCTCAACCCTGAACCCACAAGCGTATACGCCCTAAACCTTCAATCCCACACCCCAAATCCTTGATGCACGCCAAGGTAGATGGTGGTATCATGGCGCTTCTCGAAACGGAGGACGAAAGTAGGGAAACCCTAAACCTTTCGGGCTTACCCAGACCCCTAAAAGACTTAGAAATCAGATTCCCCTAAAGTTGAATTCCTAGAGGGGTTCGGGATTACTTACAAGGTCAGGATATTTGATAAGCAAGTTAAGATTTGCGATGACTGGGGCTATTTTATGGCTTATTGCTTAAACCTTGAACCCTAAACCCTAAACCTCCTTGAACCCTAAACCCTAAACCTACTACAGTAGTTTCCATTTTCTTTTCCAGTATCCCTATATGAGTCGCGGTCAAAATTACCGTTTACATAACTTGGTCTAGGCGGTAGTTGTTGAGCAAAAACCCCCAAGATCGATAGGGGACGTCCTAAAACGATAGGGTTCATTTTTATATCAGGCAATTTTGTACTCCAAGCTGATGCGGCGACATTAGCCCAGCACGTGTTGATAGCTTCGACGTGCCGGGGTGGTTTTAGGGTTTAGCTTAGTTTCGTGCTCATGGTGCATAATGTAGTTCGGGTTCGCAGGTCTGACTTTTTGGGTTGAGGAGGCTGCCATACAGCATGCAAGTTCGTGGAATGCACAAGTGAAGTCATTCACGTGGATCTGTGTTTGCAGGCATTTGGCCAAAGCCTGGGCATGTGTGTGTGTGTGCGCGACTGTGAGTCACGCTTTGCCATGGTCTGGGTCGTGGAAAACCGGTTGGTCCTCTCTGGCCCCAAAGTGGGGTCCTTCTACCCCGTGTACAAGTTTGGCAATCACAAAGCCTTGTACTCTCTTCGAGCAGCGAAGCGGTTCGCCCAATTGAATAACTTGCCAGATCCTCCCTCCAAGGCCGGCGGGGCTTCGTGAGCAAACTGATCCAAAAAAAGTTTTTCATGAGCTGCTATTACCTGCAGACTAGAGCCTTCCCTTGCTCAGGATCCGTTGACAAAAGCTGGCGAGCAGGGTGCGGCGAGGTCGAGAGTGGAGGATATTTGAGATTGAAGCCCCGCATTCCCAACACATACAAGCCCGCTCACTGCCCCCATTCCTACCATGAAACGCAATCGCAGCTTGCAGCTGCAACATGGAGGTAAAAGGGTAGTTTAGTCTCCATCACAAGTTTTCTACTTTCGTGAACCAGGTAGCTTTGAGACTTTTTATAGGGCTGCTGGGTACTTGAAAGGTTGAACCTGTACTGCGGGGCATTTTAAGCTTGCGAAAGCCTCTGACCTGCGGGCATGATTTTTGGGCTTCTTTTCTACCGTTTGTCCCCATTCATGCCTGCAAAGCAACGGCGCAGGAAGCAGAGAAGTCAAAGCCAGTCTCACCCGCTTCGGGGGAGGCATGCTGCAGCACGAGAAGATTCCTGTGCAAGTCCACGTTGCTATAACATGTTTTTTGGAGGCGTCTGCGCCTGCGCAAGCAGGCAGCGCCGATGACTGCGCAGACAAGGCATTGAAACCTGAACCCCTAATCTAGCTGCGTTTCACGGGCTTGTTTTGAGCAGGTTGATGTGGCCAAACCGGCTACGGAGACAATCATTGGGAAGGTGGAGACGACCTGCAAGGCGCAAGGTCCAATTACATAGTAGTGCGTTCTTTGTCCTCCTTCCGAGAGGAGACCACGGAGATGGGTGATGGCTCTTCAGCTATCTTGGATACTCATGGTGAGGCAGGGGAGATTTTTAATTGGGAACTTGTAACTGAACAGCTGCATATTCAATAAGAACATGTACCCAAGTGTCAGGAGCACAAACCGAATGCCATGGCACCCGGTCCCATGCCACAAGATGCTCAGGCAGGAAGGGTTCGCACACATGCAGTAAACTTGGGCGTTTTGAATATGCCAGGAGTTGGATGGCGCAGTGGTCTTGACACCAGCAAAGCGGCAGCGTGAGCTTGAACTTGAAGTGACGCCTGTGAAGTCTGCTAACAATGCTATTCACACACGACGTTTAAAGCAGAAGTCGACAGTTCATGTGCGCTTGAGCGAGAGTGCACGTGCGCAGCTTGCAGATTTGATATCCCGTCATGGCCTGAAAGGATCGCAAGGCAATCCACAGAGAGAACAGTTCTTGCACACTCCCGTTCCTGCTTGCAAAATTTGCGGGCGGGCAAAGCACTCAACTAGATGGGCCACTAGACAGAATGCAAGTGGACGTAGCGTGGTTTCGGGTTCCTTGTGTCTTGCATGCATAATGGGTTGCAAGACCCTTGATGTGCCGAAAAATTGGCAGATCTTGGAAGCATGCCCTGAAGCAGTGCATGCAATCAGGGCGCAAGGACATCACATCCATCATGAGTGGAGCCAGAATGGCCATCATGTGTGCAAGTGCTACGAGTGCGCGCCTGTATCCTAGGCCCCTGTATGAGTGACTTCGCAGCTTACCCAGGACTGTGCCAGTCCATGTCATGAGTCACAGCTAGGAGCTCCCAGGCGCAGGGGGCGACGCGTTGAGGTTAGAGTTCCGCTGTGAGGGAAACAGTGCCCACAAGCCAGCTGCGTAATGAGTTGCAAGGCTTGCAGGCCATGGGATTAGGGTGTTCAACTTGTGTGCTGAGGGCTTGCAAGGCTGACAGGTCCATAGGATTAGGGTGTTCAACTTGTGTGCTGAGGGCTTGCAAGGCTGACAGGTCCATAGGATTAGTGTGTTCAACTTGTGTGCTGAGGGCTTGCAAGGCTCACGGGTCCATAGGATTAGGGTGTTCAACTTGTGTGCTGAGGGCTTGCAAGGCTGACAGGTCCATAGGATTAGTGTGTTCAACTTGTCAGCTGAGAGCTTGCAAGGCTGACAGGTCCATAGGATTAGGGTGTTCAACTTGTATGCTGAGGGCTTGCAAGGCTTACAGGTCCATAGGACGAGGGTGTTCAACTTGTGTGCCGAGGGCTTGCAAGGCTCACAGGTCCATAGTGCGAGGGTGTTCAACTTGACTAGGAGGTTTTGCGGTAGTGCTTCTTGAGAAGCAGAAGTACAGCTGTAAGTTTTGAAGTCGGTGGCCTGAAAAATCCAGGACTTGATGCTGGTCCAGAACGATAACTAGAACGATAACCGGTCGATAGGGCAAGTTGTCCGAAACAGCCTCCGAGAAGCCAGAGGTCCCAGGTAGCCAAATGCTTTACTTCTAGTTGTACTTGTGCTGGTAGGCTCTCTGCCATGGGCAAGACTGCACAGAAACAAGCGGCTGTGCGCTTGTTGCTGAAGGAGCTACTGGCTGACGAGACTCGAGCAGCTGAACTACATGAAGCAGCGAGGAACGCCGTGCCTGGCAGCGCAAAGCTGCCCCGGGGCCGCGAGGCTAACTGGAGCAAAAAGCCTGGCTAGAAAAGTGGGCTTGGAAGGAAAAGTGGGCATCTTTGTCCAGGAGCGAGCAAGACTCTTACGTGAAACGGGCGGCCGCAAGTTCAGCTGCAGCCAAAGCAGAAGCGCAGCCTAAAGCAAAAGTTGTCAAGAGGACTGCGACGAAGCAAGCCAAGCAACTGTCGAAGTGGAAGCGGAAGAGTTTGCAGGCGGGGGTGTCCAAGCAGCTCAAAGAATTTGGTGACAAGTCCGAGATGGCGCGCGCCGTCGTGACGTGTCTCCAAAAGCTGGAAGCAACGATGCCTGGTGCGCTACAGGAGGTCTGGGACAGGTGTGGTGCCGAGCTTAGCTCGGCGGCGGCTCCTACGGAGCATGGCAAGCTCGCAGCCTTCCTTGACGCAGCCTACAACAGTCCTGGCTTCGCAGCGCCCAACCCATCAACAGGCGTCAAAGCTGTTCGTGACCACTTGGACAGACTTGTGCGCGAGCACATCCCCAAGCAGGAGGTGGGGACTCATGTAGTTAAAAGCCCCATGTTTATTTAGGTCTAGGGGCCCAGAGGGTCAAGTTACCCCAACGTAGACTTGAAGTAACCTAACAAATAGACCCTGAAGGAGGCAGCCAAACTCGGCTATTTCATGGGGCGCCAGCGTTGGTCACAGGCAGGGAAGCACGAGCCTAATGAGCCAGCTCCTCGCGGACGACCTTCCAAAGTGACCGACAAGACTCTGGTTGCCTTGGTGGAGCGCGCTCTGAAAGAAAAGTCGCAGCCAAGCAGCCGCTTGACGTGGAACCGCGAAACAGAGCAGTGGATGCTCGCTGCTTGCTTTGACATTTAGCATTTTTGGGGCAAGGGACGTATGTGTAGCTGAACGTAGCCAGGGCTAGCAAAGGGGGTTGGTTAAGAAGGTGCAGACTCTGACCGCGGACAAGACCAGCATCTGGCACGAGGATGCCGAGCTGCAGGCCAACTTGAGTTTGAGCACCATGCGCCGCATCTCTAAGAGGTTTTGTGGGCAACACAAGCCCGCAGTCAGCGTCAACGACTATTGCATTTACTGCCATGACCTTGAGACAAAGGTGATGCCTCAAGTGCATGAACTGGTACAGACAGTGCGCCAGACATTAACCGAGGAGATGGCTGGGTATTGGGATGCCTGGGACGCATACGAGGCCGCTAACAATCTGGTGGAATGCCCTGGCCGACGTCTGCGTTTGCTGAAGCACTACGTGGACCAGCACTCCAGCAACCAACCATGCAGACACCACACGCAGCCTGACAGCTTCCCTTGCGGCCTGGCTTGTCTGAGAGCCCGGGGCAGTGGCTTCCCACAGCGGCGGCGCGTCGACTTGCACCTGAAAGAAGCTGACGCCGGCGTGAAGCTGCGGGACATGTCTAAGCTGCTCGATGCATATCTGTTTCATCGCGCAGCCAACGAGTTTCAGAAGCCCATTCTGGCTCGCCTCCTGGAGCACCCTGCTGCAGGAACGGTCACCATCTTGAGTGACTTTAAGGAGCAGGTGACCCTCCCTCTGCGTGCCGTGAAGACCGGGGAGGAGTTCTATGCTGGCGCTCGGAGGGAGATCTCCATCTTCGGGAGCGTGGTGGCCGAGCGCAGCTCTGATGAGGACGACAGTGTTCTCTGGACCCGCGTGTTGATCGTAAGCGACATATTGGATCACACGTGTGCGCGGGCGTCCCAATGCATAGAGATGGCTCTGCAACAGCGCCGTGGTAGCCAAACCTTGCAGGAGCTCAACTTGGTTTCTGACGCGGGGCCGCACTTCCGTGCCTATGAAGCGCTGCATCATTATTGTTTGGAGATGCCGGTCAAGCACGGGTGCAGGGTGGTGGTGAACTGGGGAGTCGAGAAGCACATGAAGTCAGAAGCTGACAGGCTGCCCGTGCTAAATTAACCCTCAGCCCAATGTTTTTCTATGTTTGTGTCTGATTGTGGCTGCCTACTTCAAGCCTGACGTACCCAAGCTTCACCCCTGCAGGTTGTTCGCCATCGTGGAGCGCTACATCAAAGATGCAGCGAGAATGCAGCATGACCTGGTGGAGATTGACGACTTTTGTGATTTCTTGCAGCGCAGAAATGATGAAGAACGGAGTCGAGATCCCACTGCTCCATTCATTGTTGTCATCAAGGACATTGCGTCGCAGAAGCCATCCCTGGAGTTGCGGAAGAAACTCACGGCCAAGGACTTTCACATAACACGCACATACTGTGTCAGCAGCACTCCGCTACAAAGCCGAGCCAGCCGCTTCAAGGTCAAGGTGCACAATCACCTCTTCAGCAATCGCGTTGCCTGCGTGGACCTCACAGGACTGTTGGAAGTAGGCCCGTCTCAAGATACGGAGCCACAGTACAGGCGTGGCTTTTGGCATGAGACTGGCCGGGGGCGTTGGGACACGAACATCACTCCTCTTGGCTTGCACGACGAAACGGCTCTCACGAGGCGCCAGCGTGTGGGAACTGCTGTCATTCCAGATGGCGCAAACGTTCCTTATGGTGACAGACCCATGAGGTGCTTGATCGAGAAGCGCCAGAGGCAGAGCCTCAGGCAAAAGGAGCGTAGGGCCCTGCGCAAAGCAGAGGACAGTTCGTCTTCCAGCTCTGACTCGAGCTCAAACTCAGGCAGCAGCAGTGGCCGCGAGTGAAATGGGACCTCCCTTTGTCAGCGTAAACTCATGTGGATGGAGGAAACCTTGCGCTGCCCTGTATATCTTATACCTTACGACCCACTTACAGTATATTGGGACCCTAGGTTCTGCAAGATTTCCTCCATCCCCAGAAAGACCCAGCAAAGCTGCAAACGCTGTAAATCGATAGGGGACGCCTCCTTGTGCAGAAGGTTTTCCAGTCCTCCAAGTCCAGCATACTTTATTTCAAGATGCTAAGCAAACATAAGATCCAGTAGCGTAGCCGTATTGGATTTTGGCCTCCAGCAAGACCTAAAGCTTGTACCAAACCTCATGAAGCACAACACCTCAGCCTCCTTGCTGCGCTTCGAGTTGTACTAGATTTTGGATATTCCACAGGCCTATACAGCCCTCAAATCTGTACAACTTTGTGTTTGTAATTGTCTTTATCCTACAATCTTAGTTCCAGCTTTTATGTATCACGTTTATAGGGTTGTGTGAATATCCAAGGAAGAGCCGAAACGCTGGAAATCGATAGGGGACGCCCTAATTCAAAAACCACCAAAGGCCAGACAAGTAATTTTGACGCCCACTCATATCACCGCAATGTATTCCCTGACCCTTCAAGTAGCATGGGCTTACCTTGGGATCTAGTTTTCAGAGTCAAGCTTCTGCTAGAGGCCCAAGGTACATAGGGTTCAGAAGGGTTTAGGGTTTAGGGTGGTTGAGATTCAAGGGTTCCGAGGCTGTACCCCTAAGGTCGTATCCCTACAAGGGTTTTCCCAACGTGGCCTTAATATAGCCTTTATCTAGTCTCCGAGGGTCCCTTAAAAGGATCCCGAAACCCAGGGGTACAACCCTTGGGGTACAAGTCTGAAACCCTTGAGAGATAGGAAGTGGTCACAAGTTGGCTTAAGGTCGAGTTGTGCAACTAGTATAAGATGGCCGGTTGTAGTTAATCTGAGCATACTTGTAATCACTAATCACTTCTAACCCAACTAGAACCAGACTTGGGGGCTTCAAGGGGACTTGCAACTGAGCTAGACCTACAATCATACATGGGCTATCGTTACCCTGGCCTTCAAGTGGCGGCCGGGCTTGAAGAAAAGCAGAGGAGGTCCAAGAATCTAAAGTTTTAGGGTGTAGGGTTCTACCCATATAACATAATATGAGTTTAGGGGTTAGGTTTTAGGGCTTAGGCTACGCTCTATAATATAAGTTCATGGTTTAGGGTTTAGGTTTTAGGGTTTAGGGTTGGACCCCTATGACAATGAGAGACCCATATTATACGGGCTTTAAACCAATACCCATTTTGAGCTTAAGAAGTGGATTGAAGGAGGCCTCGCCGGTGGGGGTTTAGGTATTTTGAAAGGATTAAAGTGGGGACCCCATAACAGGAACCCCAAGAATATAGTAGGAGTAGGTATGACAGGGTCCGTAGACTCCTTAGATATTCCACTTACTCCTGAGGTTCCCTGTTTGGGGTCCCCAATTTGGTCCTTCTATTCGGGCCGGGTTTAGGATTTGGGGTAGGGCTTCGGGTTGAGCGATTGGGGCAGTGTAGGGTAGAGACAAAGGGCCCTATGCTGAAATGTATAGGCCGTAAACCCTAAACCCCAAGCCGCCCAGAGATTGCCACCTTTCCTGTAAAGATGCCGAAGCTCTTGCAGGTAGGGACTATATGGGGATTATATGGGGATAATGGATAAAAGAAAAGGAAACTATAGGGGTTATATAGAGGTTACATAGGGGTTATTTGGGGTTTATCTGGGCAAAGGTACGGCTTGGGACTTAGGATTTCCACAACTTTGGGGATCACCTACGGACGGGACTCTATGTAGAGGATTCTGGAATATGGCTGAGCACGTCGAAGTCTTTCTAAGCTCTTGAAGTTGTTATATGAGCTATAGTCCAAACTCCTGAAACGCGGTTTTTTAGGGGATTATATAGGGGAGTATTACAGGGCATATTAAGGGGGATACTAGAAGTTTAGATTATGGCTCATATTGGGTTTAGGGCAGATATAGGGTGTAGGCGGTTTAGGGCTTAGGGCTCAGGGCTCAAGATTTGGCAACGGCAGAGGTTCCACCCCACATGGAGGTGTACAGGGATGACAGCCCCAAAATCCCTACAACCAAAAACAGGGTTTAGGGTTTAGGGAAACCCTTAAATCCCAAATCCCCCAAACCCCTTCCTTCGCAATGGAATTATTGCAAGTTCGCCGGTTTGCTGCGTCCTAACGAGTTGTAGCCAGGCACTATCCTATAGTCTCTGTTAGCTACCATCACTTCAAAATATGCCCACCTAGATTACATTTTGTCTTCCACTAGCGGCGCCATTGGCGCATAATTTGGGGCTGTAATGCAAGACCTCGGAGGCAACAGAGGTTCTTGATGATGCAAGCGCGAAGGCCATGGTGTTATTGGTGTAGGGCTTAGGAATTCATAGCTTCCTAAACTTCAGACCCTACATCCTCAAGAGGGTTGGTTGTTTAGGGTTTAGGGTCCTGAACCCTAGGCCCCAAGCCCAAAAAAGGAGGGGGCAGCGGCACTTCATCAGCTTGCAGCCACTGCCCAGGAGGCAGCGAAATTTGGTATGTATGTGGAGGACAGGTCTTGGTAACGAAGGGACCACTTGGAGGGTCAGGGGGACTTCGTAAGTAGGCTAATAAGGGGGTAACTAGGGTTACTATATGGGTTATAGGGGCTGTTAACCTACTTACTAAGTCCCCCTGACCCTCCAAGCAGTGGTCATGAACTTCCTTCAAGGAAGGTCATAGCCAAAAAGGCAACCTACTTACTCGGCATTTTTGGGGGACATGTGTTTTGAATCTCTGCAATGTGTGGGTTCGGACCCTCATCATAGGATCTAGAAAGTTATGGCAAGCCTAGCACACCCAAGCCCCCAATCATGCCTGAACGAGGACCTAGCAACCCTCCTCGGAGCGTAGGGTGGGGGGATACGATAACCCGAGCTGGTCCCGCTTGTTCACCTACTTACGAATTTACTAAGAGCCCATGGTTTGGACTTCAAGGTCTCTACATGGAGGGCCAGGGGAACATAGTAAGTAAGTTCATAAAGGAGATAATTCGAAGAGGGTTTGTTAGTATACTTGCTACATCCCGCTGACCCTCAAAGTAGGCACCTCCTGAACACAGCAACACATTTTTTTGAATTATAAACGGCTGCTACACCCAACACCGCACCATTAGAATCAGCCACCTATTTTTTGACTGTTATTGTAAGTTTCGGGTGTGTCATCCATCGACTTGGGGGTACGTCGTAGGATGCAGGGAAGGAAACAGCCACGTTAACAGTTTCTCGAACAAAGGAGCCACCGGGACCCCTAGGAATATGGGACTTTCCAACATTATGGGTACTGTTTTGGGGCTCCCCATCATGAGGAGGAAGAAAATCGGGGTCTATATTGGGGTCTCCCTATATGGGGTTTCCCAATACTCGGGATACCTTTTTGGGTGTCCCAACAAGGTATTTTGGTGTCTATATTGGGGTTCCCCTAAATTTTTGGAAACTACTATATACGGAAAATCTTTTATGTAGAGAAGGAACTGAGCTTCTGGGGGCCCCCTTCAGCAATTGCTTTGAAAATTTCCATTCGAACGTACGGCACCAACAGGATTCCATGGACCCCCCTTTTATGCTACATACCCTGAACTTACGATCCTTGTCACACGTTTTCGTCCCTAGGGCAGGGCAGCCGGATTTAGAACAACCCAAGCCCAAATCCTGAAACCGCATCACGACACCTGAGCCCTACATGTTCTTAAGCCACCTCTGAACAACCCTCGCACGCCGTTGGAGTTTTACCCATTGGCAGTCGTGTGCCTGCCATGAACCTTGTCACTAAACCTTCCTACATTCCACCTGCTTTCTTCCATTTGAGTAGTATTTTATTTGGGGATAGTATGGTACCCACTATAGAGTAAGATTATATCCTGCTTCTGGGGTAAAGTATTTTATATAAGGAATATCTCTTACTAGGTTCTACCACCAACATATATACGTGTTTGCAGACGTACAGTCCCCACCTAAACCTGAACATGCAATAACCCCTACTTCAATGATCTCAAGCTGGGAGACCGCCATATCTCGACTTGGAGTGTACCTTCTTCAAAGCGCGTGCTGTCAGGAGGCTTTCCTCCTCTGGCCCTTCTAAACCTGACTTTACAAGCCCTGAATGCAACGGTGGATGGAAGAAATCTTGGACCACTTAGGCTCCCCATTACACTACACTGACATCCTAGTACATTCTGAACCCTAAGCCTTAAACCCTACGCTCGCCACCCTAAACCCCACGCCCTCAACCCTAAACTCCAAACACTAAACCCAAAACTCCAAAACCTAAACTCCAAACCTTAAACCCGAAACTCCAAATCTTAAACTCCAAGCCGTAAGCCCTCAACCCAAACCCTGAGCTCAAAATCATAACCGCCAGGCCACACTCCTGGGTCCAAAGACGGCCATGATGTGCGCGGAGGTCGGTGATCCTCGGGGTTGTGCATGGATTTCAGGGTTACTAATTCTTGATAAGGGTCTTATTTGGGGCTCGCAGCTAAGGTTTCAGGATTTAAGGTGTAGGACTGGGGTTAAAAATCTAGGGCTTGAGGTTTAGGATTTTGGGTGTGGGGTTCAGCATTCAGGGCTCAGGATTAGGAGTTCGGGCCTAAGGTTTAAGATTTAGGGTTTAGCCTTTAAGGCTTCAGATTCAAGAGGGCCTCAGGTCAAGGGCGTCGGATTGAGGAGCTAATGTAGATCCCTCATTAATAACCCCCCTCCCCTTAATCGGGATCATAATCGGGATCGTAATATTGAGACCCTTCAAAGGAGGAGGTGTTATCCATCACGGGTCTACATTAGGAGGACCCCCCTCCTTATAATAGCGGTATAATAGGAAGATAATAGGACCCTAATATAATCCCTTATAGTCACTATTACAGGGTGGGGGGTCCTCCTAAGGTCTACATAAGGATTCATGGTTTGGACTTGACAAGGCAGGTTCCATGGGTTCGCTTGACACGTCCCTACACTACCCGACGTCCCACACCTCCCAAACCGTGCACAAAACTCTGCTCAAAACTCAGGACACGAACCCTGTAGAAATTCTATGAACCTACACCCTGCCCTAAACACTAAACCCTACAGCCCAAGCCCTAAATCCTCAACCTTAAATCCTAAACCCTGAACTCCACATCCTGAACCCCAAACCTTGAATTCCCACCCAGGCTTACTTACGCAGTACCCACCCTCTTCCAGGGTGCCTGGACCCAGACCTAAATGAGTAGTATTTTATTTGGGGATACTAGGGTACCCAATATGGAGTAAGATTCTATCCTCCTTTTGGGGTATAGTATTTTATATAAGGAATCAAAAAAAGCGCTACATAAATCCAGCAGGATTACCACCATCCCGTGGAGCTCTTAATATAGGGGCCTAAGTAATTACCAAAATTCTGGGTTTAGGGGTTTAGGGGCCTAAATGCTTACCAATATTCTGGGTTTAGGGTGTAGGGGCCTAAACAATTACCAATGTTGTCCCCAATAATGGAGAATCAAATGGAAAAGAAAATTGAAATGGAAAATGAAATGGAAGCTGGGATTATTATGAGGTTCCATATTCCTTGTATAATTATAGTATAAGGTAGCTCAAATGGACCTCAAAAGGAAATTGGTAATTATTTAGGCCCCCATTTTATGCAAGCCTACTTGGAGGGTCGGGGGATACTTACTAAGTAGGTAAATAACCCCTATAACCCATATAGTAACCCTAGTTATCCCCCCTTATTAACCTACTTACTAAGTCCCCATGACCCTAGTTGTGTATAGTGTGAGCTGCACCTCAGTGCCGGTGCTAGGAGCCTGCTCAGGTCTTCTCCTTCTCTGTGGAAAATTCGAGTTTTTAAGAAAGCCAAACCTAAAGTAAGCCATAAACCCCAGACTCCCAGCAGCACTCAACCCAAACCCTAAACCTAATCCCTAAACCCTAAACCCCAATCCCTAAACCCTAATCCCTAAACCCTTCACCTCCACCGCTTCGCCAGGCGGATTGGCGCGAGTGTCATCGGCAGGTGGTGGCCAAACGTCTTCTCGAAGACTTCGGTGCGCACCCGGGAGGGGGGTTTGCTATAGTGGCCTAAATAGTTTAGGGTTTAGGGTTATCTATCACGGTCCCCTCAGGGGAGTTGGTAAGGATATATATATATATACATGCATTATATACGTATATATGTATCCTATAATAGGAACTCTCTATAGTCCCTCATATAACCCCCTTTAAGGAGGTTAGACTACAGCTGATTTTGATATATAGATATGTGGGGGTTTAGGGTTGGGGATTTAGGATTCATGGAAAAACTACTAAGAGGATGGTCCTGGGTTCCTGCGAGTACTTAACATGGAGCAGCACGAGAAAATTAGATGCCGGCTGGGCCTTGTGTGTACGCTTAGTAATATGGGCCCCTAACATGGGCCCTTAAGCCTTTTGGGGGGATTTCTAGGGGCCCTTAAGGGTACATATGGGGTATATAGTAGGTATATAATAAGGATCCCAGGGTTTAGGGCCCATACGGGGGCCATAAACCCTAAACCCTAAACCCTAAACTCTAACCGCCCATGGTTTCAACCCAAGAGTGTGGCTTGTAGTAAAACGGTTACCAATCTTATGGTCCTAGGTTCCAGTGTAAATTAAAGGTACGGTACTCTAAGGAGTTTTGGAGGGACCCTTAATAGGGAACCTTGTAGCTTATGGGGTCAATATGGGGACATGCTAGGGATATAGGGGTTATATAATGAGCATATAAGGGTTAGGTACCTCAGGGTAATGATGTAGGCGTCTTAGTTACCTCCCTCACTGGTGCTCAGGAGAAGTGATCTAGGGATGATGATCGGGATCCATCACGCGTTTGTTTAAAAGCAGAACCCCCAACATGTTACCTTAGAATACTATGGGGGGGTGATTTCCAGGAATGTACTTGGGCACCTACTTGTTTTCGTGAGTCCTAACGACGGCTTTTCCTTGGGTTTGTAGGATGTTCCAGTGTATATAATGGATACACAAAGACCCCCTTCAAGAGCATCCTACACCCCTAAACCCTAAA
>CAJNIZ010005636.1:78503-92936 GCA_905231905.1 Symbiodinium pilosum | reverse complement strand
GGGTTCCAAATCCCTTAGAGTCAAAGGATGGGTTTGGGTCTGGGGGGGAGGATCTAACCTAAGTTTGCTCTGCAATGATTCTGTGGGGTCAAGTGGTGTTGCAGCGCGAAACTCAAGCAACGTGTTAAAGCACGATACGTACCCTTCAACCCTATACTCTCAACATCTATACCCAAACCCTAGGCCCAAAAGTCTGCATCCAAGGTTTCTAAACCCTGACACTCAAACAGTAGGCCCTGATCTACAAACTTTACCCTCAAACCCCAATCCCTATATCCACCCTGAAGCCCTCTACCCGCAGTACTAAGGCATCAAGGACCTCCGTCGCCAGGTGCATGAGTTAGGCACGTATCGTGCAACTGGCAGCATGCAGGCTGGTTCAGAAGCTCACGGGGGTTACTGGGCTGGTTCCACATCAAGGGCTTGAACTAAAGTCTAGGGTGGACAGTGTTCATAGCTGCAACCCTAAACCCTAAAGCCTAAACCCTAAGTCATAGTTTAAAGGATTTAGGGTTCATGGGGTTTGGGGTTCATGGGCTCTATGGAGTTCATGATGTCTCAGACTTCTGGCTTCCCGTTCTTGCCGCTGGTTTAGGGTTTAGGGTTTAGGGCTTAGGGTTTAGGGTTTAGGGTTTAGGGTTTAGGGCTAGGTTAGCTAGGAACCTTTTTGTAGTCCCTATGTAACCTCATTTTTGGAAGTTCCCATGTTCCTTTCCATTCCTCCATTCCCAGCTAACCAAAGGCCAGGGTGGGGGTCTATGAAGCATTTTAGGGCTTTCGGGTGTACGGCTTTGCAGATTCAAAGTTCAGGGCGTACCCTCCCGGAAACTAACATGGAAACCCCAAAATGGCCCTATAAAGACTACAGTCCCTTTACAGGGGGCTATATTGGTTTCCATGTTAGTTTGGGGGAGTGTAATTAGTTTTGCAGGTCTAGACTTTAGAGTTTTGCGTCAGACGGGGCCTGATTACTACGGGATTGGGTGGCATATATGTGCAAGCAGACAGGGTGGCAGTTAGGGTTCTATTTGGGAGTTTCCTAAAATTAGGGGTACCTTTTTGGGGGGGTCTCTATAACAAGGATTATAGTATATTGGGTGCTATATTGGGGTCCCCTTATTTTGGGAAACTACCATTTTTTTTTGGTTTTAGGTGAAGCCCGGCACTTCAAACACAGTTGCAAGCCTGCGATTGACGCCGCATCGGGCTCCAAGGACCTGTTTCCACGTTCCCTATCCGTGCCGGATGGACGCCTTGGTACAACCGATACTGCTTATGCAACATGACTCTCAACTTTACAATCCTACATTTCAAGCTGTAGGCTAAACACTCAATCCCTGAATTCCTAAGCCCTATGCTCTGCCATGCAAAGAGAAATCGTTCGTCAACCTAGCTGCCTCAACCCCAAACACTTCATGCAAATCCTGTGCGCGTCTCCGCCGCCCTTCTTCCCCTCTGGACGCGACCCTAAAGCCTAGACCCCAATATAAACCCATTATAGTAGTTTACATTTTATTTTCCATTATCCCCCTATAACCCTATACAACCCCACGCCCTAAACCCCAAACCCCCCTAAACCCGACCCCTAAACCCCTAAACCCTAAACCCCAAAATCCCAAAACCACCAAAGCCCCCAAAACCACCAAAACCCCTCGTCCGGTCTTCCCCTTGTGTTCGCCATGGAGATGCCTAAGAAAGCTTTCCGGGCGAACACCACCATTGCGGGCAAACGATGTGGCAACTAGACTTAGGGTTTAGGGTTCAGGGTTTAGGGTCTAGGGTTACTCATATGAGCTATAAGCTATATTCCTCAAAGGGAGACTAAGTAGGGGATTATGTAGGGGATTGTACTACTATAGGGTTACTAAGTGGGATACTAGGAGTTTAGATTATTACCCAAGGATCTATAGTCCTTAGAGGAGGCTTACATAGGCTTTGGGGATTAAGGTTTCGGGTTTAGGGTCTGAAATCCTTAAAGGCTGATTGTATAGGGGGATTATATAGGGGACTGTTATCGGGTCATTACAGGGGAATGCTAGGAGTTTTGGCAATGACCCAATGAAGATGGCCAGAGGTCTTTGGTTCCAGGGGCGAAGCCGGAAAAACTACCAACAAGATTTTCTTAGAACCCCCGTTTGATTTCTGGTATAAGCAAGGAACACAAAGATTCTTAACATTTAGGCCCCTGCAGTAGAGCTTGCAGGGGTCAACGGTTAAGGGTCCGGGGGTCGTCAGGCGGCTGTAGGGCTTGCGTATATGAGGTCTTCCCAAACTTGGGGGTCGTTTTTGGGGTTCCTGTAATGAGGATGATAATATTTCAGCGGTCTATACTGGGGTCCCCCCATCTAAGGCACTACTGTATATAACTTGCACAATTCTGCTGAAGGGGCAGCATGTCAGGATCTTGTCTCCCCCAGGGGGTGCCCTGTGACATTGTGTGCTATACTTCACAACCGCATCTTCTGGCATACATCCAGTTGATATTGGGGTGAGCCGCCCAATACCACATGGGCTTCTTTTTGGGGGGCATCTTGGGGTGCGTCCCCTAGATCCAGTGATAAATAAAGCCTAGCCCCGACAGGCGCGTTCCGACTGAAGCATAAGACAGCTCGAGCCAAACATAGAATAAATACAGAACCCAAACAGCCCTAAAGCCGTAAACCTTAAACCTGAACCCTAAACTTGGAATTCATACAGACCCTTTTAGACCAAATCTAGAATTTATTTTTGGAGGGCCCATCTTCTGGGACTTACATCAAAGTTTGGGGAAGGGTCAAGGTCATATACCGCAGACTCATATGAGTTACAGTCTGAAACCCTTGAAGGGGGTTATAAAGGGTTTAGGGTTGAGGGTTTGGGGTTTAGGGTCTCTACACTCCTTAAACGGTATTATATAGGGGGATTATATAGGGGACTATTATTATAGGGGTAGGGGGATAGTAGGAGTTTAGACTGGGATTTGAAGCTTGGATGCAGGTGGTACAGGTAGCGCAGCTCGTCAGCCACCCTGAAAACACCTGCATTCCAGCCCGAACCCTCCCCGGGCTTCTTTTTGTTAGGAGTTTCTTAAAAGTCCACGGCTAGAGCCCAAAGTAGGGATCCCCAAATTCGCTGTGTTCCCTAAACCCTAAACACTAAACCCTAAACCCTAAACCCTAAAGGAGCCACCCCCCCCCCATTTTTTCAGAAAGTCTCACGTGATTTCCAGGCTCTAAGACGCCTTCGGAGCCTCCCATTGCTCCCCGTTCCAACACGGAGGCGGGCTTTGCTTATGGTAGGGTTTAGGGTTTAGGGTTTAGGGTTTAGGGATGGATTTGGGATAATGGAAAATACAATGGAAACTACAGGGATTATAGGGATTATCTAGGGGTTATGTAAGGTATATAATATTGGGTTTATATTGGGGTATATTGGGATAATGGAAAATAAAATGGAAACTACGATTATATCTTGGGGTAATAAAGGGAGAATGGAAAAGAACATGGAAACTACCATATTCTATAGGGATTATGTAGGGGTTTAGTGGGGTTTCATTGGGGTCACATAGGGACCCTGAATTACATCTTCAGACCCCCAAACCCCTAACCCTAAACCCAAATATCCCCCCGTAAATGGCAGCCTTAGAAGCCCCGAAACGTGGGAGCTTGGGAGGCAATCTGTGGTAGATTTGGGGTTGAGGGTTTTGGGGGGTTTGGGGTTTAGGGTTTAGGATTCAGGGTTTGGGGTTTTGGGGTTGAGTCTAGGGCCAACGTTTTGTTGGTTGATTTCAGGGCTCAGCAATTGGAGGAGAGCTACTTTGACGATAAGGTGGGCTTCAGGGTCTAGATTTCAAAAGGAAGAGTTCCCAGGCTAAAACCTAAACCTTAAACCCGTAGACCCCTTTTCTAGACCCCAAACCCTAAACCCTAAAGCGTCTAGCTGAGCTCTGAACTTTCAGTCCTTGTACTCAACAAGTGGGGGTTCCCAGAATAAGGGGTTCCTTTAAAGGGGATATAGGGGCTATACTGGGTTATGTAGGGGTTGTGAAAGGTTAAGGTTAGAGGGTTTCCCAAAATTAGGGATCGTGTGCCATCTCGGGGGTCCCAATAAGAAGGACTATAGTATTTGGGGTCTTCTTTGGGGTTCCTGCATGTGCTGGAGCTCCAAGTCTTCAACAAGCCCCAACATTTGGCATCTACGAGCCCTTTCAGTGTTGAGAATTTGAATTGTCTGCCCCACTTTGGGAAGTGTTTTCTCTCCGCGCAATAATGGAGCGCACACAGAACACTCCTTGGCAGCAAGCCCTCTGAACCGCAGCACATCAAACCACCCCGTTTCCCAGCAAGCTCCAGAAAACCCTGTATACAATCCCTATGCGGCCTTTAAATTGTCTCCACAAAAACAGGTCCTGACTACAATGCCAACGAGCATGTTCTCCCATCATTGCTCCTTGTATCGCGGAAGCGCAACCTTTCACTCCCTGTAGGACCTCCGTATAGCATGCAAGGGTATCCTTCGGATCACTAGTAGCATCCTGCGTCAGTCTGAAAAAGGATAGGTGAAGCAAACTCCCACAAGATTCCTCACTTATAAAGAGATTTTACTGGGAACCCCAAACAGGGAACCCCAAGAATATAGCAGGAATATAATGGAATATAAGGACCCTGGTAGGTAAACTCCTATTATATTCCCACTATATTCTTGGGATTCCCTGTTTGGGGTTCCCAGTAAAGTCCTTTTAACTTAAGGGATCTTGGGCGCTGTGTGCGCAGTAGAAGCCGGCATCCCCACAAGCCGAGACAGAAAGAGGGGAACAAAACAGCAAACATGTAGTAGTCTCCCTAAATTGGGGAACCTAAAATTTCGAATCTTTTTTATATGGACACCAAAAAACGGGAACACGGTTTTTTCTGTTGCTTGAAAGTTGAAGCCCTTCACCCCAAACTGAAGTCGAGACCTCGACCCGAAAGTGAAACCCTGAACTGTAACCCCTAACCCCTTAAGCGCTAAATCCCTGAGCCCTGAAGCCTAAGCCCTAAACCGTAAAGCCTCTTTTAGCCAGGCGGAGGGCCTTTGCTTACCCAGCATCATCATAGCCGTGCAGGAGGAGTCGAGTCGTATGGCAGCTCAGACTGAAATCTAGTCCCAATATCAGATGTCATTGATGTCAGTAGCCAGCAGTAATCATAAGATATTCGCTGTTACTTGGCATATATGAGTTTATTACCCAATATCGAATGTCATTGATGTCAGCCACCGACAGTACTGCACCGATGGAACAACCGTTATTAATTGATAGGTCTGGTTTGATTCCCTAGTATCAAATGTCATTGATGTCAGTAATCAACAGTACTAACAACAGCCTGAAAATCCAGTAGTCAAGCATGCCCTTATCAGGGTCCTACAGTTCTAAAGCTCCCTCGCCTGATCCAGCCCACCTAAACTCCGCCCCTAAATCCTGAACCCTAGACCTGAAGCCCCAAATCCTAAATCCGAAGCCCTAAGCCCTGAAGCCTCAAACCCTCAGCAGTTCGCCGAGGTGTTTTTGAGCCATGCAAGGCGGCTGATGACGCATGTCCAGGAGGTCTTGCAACATGGTTTAGGGGTCTCCCCAGAAATGGCTTAGGGTTTGGGGTTTAGAGTTTCGGGGTCTTTCTTAGGGAGTCCGATGGAATCCAGTGAGAAGGATTACAGTGTTTCAGGGTTGGAGGGGCGCCACATCCTTCTAAACCGCCGTTTGGGAGTTTGGGCATGACCATGGAGGATTGAGGGGTTAGGGTTTCAGGTTAGGGTAGAGAGTAAGCCCTAAGCCCGAAGACACAGTTTTGGGCACTAGGGGGATTTGCTATGTGGATCTCCGTTTTGGGGTTTGGGTTCGCAGTACCTGGTTTCCTGCGTATTGCTTCACCAACGTATTTGGATTTACGAAAAAAATATGATCGGGATTGTTGAGGGATAAGATGAACTTGATCCCATGTGCCCCCAGCACCCCGAACACTACATTTCCTTAAACGAACATGGAACCTCAAGGACTTGACGTTGGTTTCGGGGAGGTTCTTGGAAACAAGGGTCCAGGATCTAGTGCTCAAACCCTGACCCTAAACACCATACGTCCGTATCTATCCCTGAGATAGCCCTATTTACCCCTTTAAAGTGACCACATGTTCTTGGAGGAGTGGTCTGAACAAGGCCCGGGCTCAGATCCCCGTGAGAATAGTCTGGGGTCCTTGGGGGTCACTATTTTCGAGAAATGCCACTAGGGTGTAGGGTTACACCCCACACCCCAAACCCCTAAACCCTAAACCCTTTACCGCCTTAAACGGGTGGGTCTCCCCAAGCAAATTCTTCTTAGTAGCGATGGGGGTTTTGTTACTTGGGGAACAGTTTCCGTTTCTGCAGACGCAGTGAAGCTACCCCAACAAGTCCAGGCGATTTAGGGTTTAGGTTAGGTGGACCCCCCATCCAGTAATAGTGACTATAATGGATAATAAGGATTATATTAGGGTCCTCGTATATTCCTACTATACCACTATTAGAGACCCGGGGGTCCTCCTAGCCACCGCAAGGTTAGGGGTCGATGCTGACGTGCCTGGGTACTGAAATCCTAAACCCTAAGCCCCAAACCCTAAACCCTAAACCCTAAACCCTAAACCCTAAACCCTGAACGGGGAGCAAGTGAAAGACTTGCTTTGAGGGAGAAGCTGCATGGCAAGAACAGGTTTTCTACCTGGAAGACCTCCTTTCTGCCCCTTGGCTGATTGGGTAGGCCCCTGGGATATTTCCCTAATGGCTTTAATAAGGGACCCTATATATTAAGATTTTTCAAAGGGTTTTAGGGGCCAACCCAGCTGATGAATGACCATGTGCTGGGCTTTTTGAGTTGCAACGGGCGTCCTTGTGACATTGTGAGGTTTGTGTAGGAGTGTCCCTCTAGGGGTTGCAAAAGGTTTGCATGCAAATCCCTCCGCCACCTCCTCCTCATGGTCCTTCTGTAAGGTTCTGGAAATACTTCTCGCTGGCTTGTTTGCTGGTGCTTAAGGTCCCCAGCTTCCCCTGAAGCACCAGTCAGCCTGGGCTAGGCAGGAAAAAATGAATGCCCATCTGGTTCATACCAAAAAGCACAAGAAAGTTTTTTTTTGGGTTTAGTGTTCAGGCCTGAGGCAACCATAGGTATGTTCCCCCTTCTATGATAGTTTCCCTGAATAGGGGGGCCATATATAGACTATAGACCCCAAAAAAACAAGAATCCTTATTATATGGAACCCCAGAACAGTATTCCCACCTCGGGTTCTGTGGGTTCTTTGTCTTCTCTGTTTGTGGACGTTTTCCCTGAGTTGCTCGGACCTGGAAACTGCTTCCATCGTTTTGAGAACTCTCCGACGAAGCATGTTCATCCCATCCACAACACTAAACCCTAAACCCCAAACCCTAAACCCTAAACCCCAAACCCTAAACCCCAAACCCTAAACCTAACAGGTTCTCCGCCATGAGCAAGCGGCGCACAGCAACAGGCTCCTGGGCTGAGAGCTTAAGATACGGAGGGTTCTCAAAATTGTGGCCCCTTTTTGTTGGGGTACGGCTAGACGCTGTAGTAGTAAGGGGACCCAAAGAGGGAGCATAATTTTGAACCCCCCCCCCCATAGGGGGGTTATCTAGGCTCCGCCAGCTTTCTGGACTTTAGCCCTTTATATCATTTTGTAGCATGTAACAGGGTTCTCAAAAGCTTCAAGGGAGGATCAAGGGCTGGAAACGGGGTGCTCCAACAAGCCTAGGAGTTTAGGGTTTCGGGTTTCATCGAAGCTCAGAAAAGGTCAAGGGCTTATTCCAGGTTCCCATGCTTCCAAAAGGTGACCTGAGATGTTGGAGGAATTGTGCTAGGCTGTGAGAAAATGGGTACTAAGAGTGCGGCAGGCTTTGGAGGCAAACAGTTTTGCAGTACTGTTGCCAGTGCTGACCCTGATGCTGCTGCGCAGGTTGGGGGAATCCTCCATCAACAGCGCTGCCTTTGATGTCAGCACACCAATCTTCTCAGTAGCCGTCATCCGAAGCTTCCGTAGCAAATGGCAAGAGGGCGCTTTCAATCGCCGTTGCAAACCCAAATCCCTGAATCTTGAACCTAAACCCGAAAGCGACTTTGTTCTGGCTTGTGCCATTTCAGGGTCCTTGCTTGAGTTGCATCTGGGGGAATGTAGCCAGACCGGAGTCCAAGAATTCTAAAAATGGATGCTCCAAATGATCCCCCAGTTTCACCTAAACCCTTAACCCTAAATCCGTAAACCCCTATAAGGGTCGTTTTTGGGAGCTCCAAGTTTGGATTCTTTTGGAGGTCTCGGGGCAGCCTAACAGCGCAAAAGCTTTGGCAAATCTGAATCCTGTGCATCCGCGTTCTGACTTTGTACGCTCTTGAGGTTTCCATCCCATCCACTCATAATCTCCCCCCGCACCCTAATGAGAACAGCAGCCCCCCTCCCATATGATGCCATCATATGTTAGGGGAGATATATTATTTGGGCGGGTGGTGGGTTATTGGGATAATGGAAAAGAAAATGGAAACTACTATATTATAATAGGGTTTATGTAGGGGTTATATAGGGTTATATTGGGGTTATATTGGGATAATGGAAAATAAAATGGAAACCATTATTAAGAAGGGGTTGAGGCGATTCTTCCTCAAAGTTGAATCCCCTCCCATGTGCGCCCGGAAGAAGGCAATTAGGGTTTTGGGTTTAGGGTTTAGGGTTTAGGGTTTAGGGATTAGGGTTTAGGGTTTAGGGTTTAGGGTTTAGGGGATGACAGGTACGCCCAAAAATCTTAGCTGTCCGGAGACTCAGAGCAATGGGTAACCTCAAGTGTAAGGCACTGGACGCCACCCAAGCCCCAAACCCTCAAACTCTAAACTACAAAACCCTAAGCCCTAAACCCTAAACCCTAAAGCTCTCAAATCCTAACTCCCAAACCCAAAAACCTTGGAATGCTAAACCCTAAAGGCACGCACCTTACAATCATAAACCCTAAGCTCTCCTCCTACCTCAAAAAGTTGGAAACCTGGCTTGGCTCTAACCTTTTAGTTGAGTGGATAACCTTTTAACATTTTGGGGTATATAACCCCATTATACTTACAAAATCAACTTTCTTGGGGCCAGGAAACCCATTACACTTACCAGATTAACTTCCTTGGGGCCAGGAAACTCACATTCTAGGTCAATGCCCCCAGCCTATGCCAGTACGCCATTGATCAGAAGTTGCAAGATGCAGCCAGGAAAACCATCAGTGCTCTTGAGGGTCGGACAAGATCCGCAAAGCCGCAACCCGAAGCCCTTAACTCTAAACCCTAAACCCTAAACCCCTCAGCCTTAAGCCCCTCAACCCTAAACCCTCAAACCTAGGCCCTCAACCCAAAATCCTTACCCCTAAACCCTCAACCCTAAACCCTCAGACCTACCTTAACCCTAAACCCTCAACCCTAAACCTCCTCCAAACCCAGAAGCTCTTTCAACCAAAGGCCGCTCCTGCTTCTGATAAGCGACGACGCGTGGCAAGAGCCAGTTCAGGCATCCGGATGTTTCAGGGTTTCAGTTGAGAAGGTATTAGGGGGTCTAGGGTTCAGGGTTTTAGGGGTTAGGGTTTTAGGGTTCAGGGCTTTAAGGGTTAGCCTAGGGGTCTAGGGTTCAGGGCTGTAGGGGTTAGCTTAGGGTTTTAGGGGTCTAGGGTTTAGGGTTTTATGCAGGGTCCAGGGTTGATCTACGGCTTAGGATTTTGGATTATGTAGGGCTGACGCTATAACCATGGAGGATCAAGCGCAAACGAAAACAGAAGATGAGTTGGAAACCGGGACGAGAGGGTTGGGGGTTTAGGGATTCTGGAGGTTTGGCTTATCATACACCCGCCTGTGTAATCCCTGTAGGCACGCCCAAAACCTTAAACCCTGACCCTGACCCCTGAACGCTGAACCCAAGGCCTAAAGCCTGAACCCTAAACCCTTAAGCCTAAACCCCAAAACCCTAAACCCTAAACCATTAACCCTACACCCCTAAACCCTAAACCCCTGAACCCTAACCCCCTCAAGCCTAAACCCTGAAGCCTTAATATTTTCTAGATCCTGGGGTTGTTTGGGACCCTCCTGTTTTCGGAAGCCCTCAGTCAGGGTTTCAGGCTCAGGGTGGGTGTCTGAAGGTTGTGGGAGTGGGGAAGTTGCTCCGAGGTGGTTCCATCGGTTTAGGGTTTAGGGTTTAGGATTTGGGGTTTAGGGTGTTCAGGATTGGCCTTTTGGAGCTTGGGATTAGGATGTAGGAATGGATAAGATGATGGAAGCTGCTACATGACGAGGGTTTAGAGCTTAGGCCTGAAGCCCTAAACGTTCATCACGTAGTAGCTTTCAATATGCCTTGGTCTGGGGCTTAGGGCTTGGGCTTTGAGGTTCAAGATTTAGGGTTGGGCTGCGACGTTCAAAATTTAGGGTGGGCGATGATTTGCAGGAGCTGAACCGGAGGTTTGCAACAAGGGGTCTAGGGGTTTAGGGCAGCAAGGGTCATGCGTTCCTTTATGCTCCCCACGTATATTACCCCCTTCAGGTTCCTCCTGAATTTGCTCGGAACCTAGGTTGTAGTATAGGGGGATGGCGGAGAGAGCCCGCAAAACTTGAAACTGACAATCTTGTGAAAGTACATGATCGTATTGGAATTCTTATTTGGGAGGGCTATCGACCTTTCATGTTAGGGCCTATGTAGGTGTACATTTGGTAGAAGATGGTTCTTGCATCGAAACAAGGGAGACAATTCGCACCATGTGGTTTCCACAGCCCTTCATGTAGACCCCATAATCCGCTGACCATAGAATGAAAACCCCTAAATTGTAAGCCGCTGTATCTCCAGCTTGAGAAGACCCGCCTGAAAGGCTATGGGCGGACCTCGCCGAATTTTCCTAGTGAAGACGTCGTGCACGCCTGAGTGGCCTGGGCTGCAGAAGAGGAATTGTTCGGCTAACTTGGTACAGGGGCTTCAAAAAATTGCCAATATTGTGGTCCTAGATTCATGGCGTATAGGGTACCTCTCAACGACCCTGGTAATTCTGTAGGCCCCCCACAGTCGGGTTGCTGCTTGGGTTTCTACATGTAGGGTACCCTGATGTCTTTGGCATGCCGTTGGGGCAGCCTTTTGGGAGCTTCCTTGCGCAAACGCGGTTGAGGGTATAGGGTGGGTTTAGGATACAAAAGGTGCCTCTTGGATCCCTGGGTTCAGTTCTTATCTGAGAGCAAGGAGCATGGCTGGCGGCAGTCGCCGTTTCTCCCCCAGAATTCTGCTCTTGCTTGGAAGCGTCCTTAGAATCTTGCCTAGGAATCAGCAACCCTGGTCGCGGCGTGTCCAGACTCCGAGGCTCCTGCATGAAGCGCCCGCAGAGTTTTGCTCGGAATCAACAAGCGTCTCTCTGTTTGAGGGGTGTCTGGATGCTCCTGCGTTAAGCGTTGAAGCAAGCGTCCTCAGAACCTGCGCGAAATCCACATCCGTCTCAGCATGGAGCGTCGTCAGACTTTTCTTGACCTTCCCAGTGTCCGCGTGGAACGTTATCAGAATTTTGCTCGGCATCGACAACAGTCTCAGTGCACTCTGCGCATCCGGAGGCTCCTGCACGGAGAGTCTTGCCGAGTTGTCAATCTCAGTGTTCCGGCGTCTTCGGACGCTTGTGTCCTCAGCCCTTTCAATGTCGTGCCCGGACGCCACCGCATGGAGTGTCCTCAGAATCAGGCCTCGGGGCGGCACTCCTGTGTGGTTGATGTATGAGATGATGCAGATGTAGAAGAAGCACATGGCTTCTGGAGTCCTAGAGTCCGCTGAGATTGAGAATCTACGTAAGCGCACGGGTTTTGTTTCTGGCTCGCTGCCTCGCATTACCTGCTTGTTTAACCGCTTTGCTTTCCTGTGACTTTCTCTTGATTTCAGACTGCGTTCCGGAGGTTTTTCCGCGGAGGCGGTGACTATAGGATGTCTTGATTCTATGTGAAAGAAGTATACGAACAAGTTAGCAACGTGGACGGATGCAGTTATGGATGGGTGCATGGAGAAGCGAACGGATGAGATGATGTTGGATGTCGCAGTGATGACTACCTCACTGCTCCAAATGCTTTTGGGATATCCGTTCTCTAGTCCCTAGTTTGTAAAGGGAGCTTTAGTTCTGCAACCCTTGAGATCTGGACCTTTCAGGCTTATCGCATACAATAGTTATGAATATGGGGTCAGTATTACTAATTTGAACCCCCTGTTATCCAGGACAGTACTCAGAGCATACTGATTCGAGCTCAGGCTTCGGGCCAGGGATTCTCAGAAGGGTTGTGATGAAAGGTACGGTGCAGTTGAGTTTTCGCGTGTGAGTGTGGGATGGTTTGGGGTCGATGGCTTAGGTCTTGGGGTTATGGGCTCTCAGGACCAGGATGTAAAATTTACAGCTTAGGAATGTATTTTTCACTATAGTCAGCGCAAAATCTGTCTCATCGTAATCGAGATGGTAGCTATGAGAATTCCACAAGGCTACAGGTGCTTTGATGCATAAAGCGAAATGATCCAGAATCTAAACTCCTTAAGGGGGGGGTTATATAGGAGATTATATAGGGGACTACTGTAGGGGATATTAAGAGGGATACTAAGAGTTTAGATTATGGCTTATATAGTCCTACGTCGTACAGAATATGAACTCTATCCAACAACCGATGTGTCACGCAATGAGTCGCCCAACGGGCCGAGTATTAACAAAGTTTGTTGGCAAACGGTTGTTGGGAGACAGTTGCTGGGAAACATTGTTTGAGGGTTTCCCAAAATTAGGGCTACCATTTTGGGGGTCCCAATAATAAGGACTGTAGTATTTTGGGGTCTATATTGGGGTTCCCGTATTTTGGGAAACTACCATTTGGCACCAGTAAGCAACCCTATACCGTAAACCTTTACAGCAGCAAAAGCCAAGGTTTTGCCGCCCTACTTCGGACCCAAGCAATCAAGCGCAGCGCCCCGGTTCGCCTCCGCCTACTCCGCTGAGGCACTCAAGTTTCGGGTCTTGAGGTTGGGATTCAGTAGTAAGGGGTGGGGTTTAGTAGGGGTTTATAGAGATAATGGAAACGAATTGGAGGTTGTTTTTTAGGGGAAAACCGTGTAGTAACAGCGACAGTTGCAGAAGTACTGACGCAAACCGTGGACAGTAATGATGAACTCGAAGAGGGGGGGCGCTTTCAACGCAAAAGATTCTGATTACCCGCGGCCTTGCCGTCATTACTACCCCCACCGTTTGGCGTCATGACCAAACGGCCTCTCCTGTCTAGGGTTTAGGGGTTTGGCGTTTGAGCCTTGTGGAGAAAGTTTCAAGATTTGAGTGTAGGGCTTCAGTCAGGGTAGGGTTTTTGGCTTGAGAATGCGGGTTTTGATTTTCCCGGCTGGGGTTAGGGTTGAGGGCTCTTGGGGCTTGGGGTTCAGATTAGATAATAATTCAGTTCTGACGCGATGGGGTTGGTATTGAAAGTCTAGGGTCCAGGGCGTAGGGGCGAGCTGTGTGTTCAGGTGTTGTTTTACGGCACGGGTTTGCTGTTCGAGGGTTTGGAGGGCCTGGAACGGGGTGATTGCCCACAGATTGGCGCATCATCATTCCGGTCAGCATGTGCTCGTAGTATCAGGTAGACTAGTACCGTTGACCATTGCTTCCTACACGTATTGCCGGTGTTGGTGGGCGTCATCAACCTAGACACCGTTGTTCTTCAACTCCTTGTCTGGACGTGCTTGGTCCTGAAGCAACGATTGAAATTATGACTTAGGTCGGCAAGTTCATCCTACGGCACAGGGTTCCGGTGACCGTACCTTAGGCACATAATTATTCACAGAGGTGGACTGCCGCCGTTGGGGTCAACCATGTTGCCGAGATTCTCCACGCGACAGCTGCTCCTGATTTTTAATAAGAGAGTAGTTCATACAATAGGATCCATTTTCGTTTCCATTCCCTTTAATACTGTACCCTATTCATATCCGTTATCGGTGCCCCAACCCCAATAAGGATGCTCGGCCTGCAGTCTCCTTCAGACTCAGATTCATATAGCACCTCCCAAATTCAAGCATCGAACATTCCCCCACACGAGATCTTCATGTTCCTTGATTCAACTGTTGGGGAGTATTTAATAGAAGGGTTTGGGAGGGTTAGTATTCACGTGAAGTGATTGATCTACCCGCCGTGTTACATGTTGTTTCTGTGGGCCCGCTCCTACAGACGGAAGGAACGATGTTATCCAGGGTAAGAGCCCTTTGAACACACATAGCGGCAGTAGCAATCGTAGAGCTGTTCAGAGTCCCCAGACCAGGATATCTGGAAATTGCCTTGTCCGCACCAGCTTGGCAATCTCTATATGCCAGTTTCTGAAAGTTTTCCACATAGATTGGAACCTTAATCCTTGTGCAACCCCATATATCGCGAAAATCCCGCATTCCC